>CAUYLG010036938.1:0-56729 GCA_963573385.1 Cacajao melanocephalus
CCCTCCTCCCCACGACGGCCAGAGATGCCCTCCTCCCCACCACCCCCAGAGATGCCCTCCTCCCCACCACGCCCAGAGATGCCCTCCTCCCCACGACTCCCAGAGATGCCCTCCTCCCCACCACGCCCAGAGATGCCCTCCTCCCCACCACGCCCAGAGATGCCCTCCTCCCCATCACGTGACCCTGGAATGGCCCAGTGTGCAGGGTGCTCACAGCACACACACATGCTCACGGCGGGTGTACTTGGCTTCATGGCAGCTGTGCTAATTACGTGTGCTGCATCTCCAAGGCATCTCTGACCATCATCCCACACCGTGGTACGCCCCGCAATGGTCCACCCTAGACTGCAGCATTGGCGAACGTGTTATGCTACATGGAAACAGATGAAGTGAAGGCCGACTAGGCCGACCTGAGAGGGGGAGATTGTCCCGACCCGAAGTGCCACTGGATCCTTGGAAGCGCGAGAGGAAACGGGCAGGAACCGGGAGGTGTGCGTGGGAAGGCCCAGCCCATGCCAGTTCTGCAGGTGGAGGAGGCGGCCTCAAGTCATGGAACGCACCTCTGGGGGCTGTAAGAGACCTGGGGGTGGCTGAGAGGATTTTCCCTGGAGCCTGCAGAGGGAACCAGCCCCAATGACAGCTTGAATTTGGGCCAGTGGGACTCTCCTCAGACTTCCAACCACAGAACTGTAGGATGATATTTTTCTGTTGTTTAAGCCACCACGTGTATTTATTACAGCGGCAACAGGAAATCAATCCCGCTAAAGGAGAAGTTCGGACTCTGATAAATCATAACAGGGGGTCTGTGAACGAGAGGTCAAACAAACGAGCTTCCAGGAGTGACTCCCCAGGGTGCCCTTTTCCAGGGCCATCCCTGCAGTGGCCTGGCATGAGGTCCAGCCAGAGCCAGCGGAAGGGACCCAGATGGTCAGTGCCCTGCAGACTGGGCGCGAGCAACTGAGCAGGAGACTGGAAGTGAGGGTGAATGGCCGCCACCCCAGCCACCCCAGCCTAGAGGACAGCAGCCGCCACCCAAGGCCTCAGCTCTCCTGTTCGGACAACCAGAAAAGCCACTGCAGACACCGCACGCTCACCACTGACACCACACGCTGGCCACTGCAGACACCGCACGCTGGCCACTACAGACACCACACGCTGGCCACTGCAGACACTGCACACTCAGCACTGCAGACACCACACACTCACCACTGCAGACACCGCATGCTCGCCACTGCAGACACCGCATGCTGGCCACTGCAGACATGTACAGTCACCACTGAGGACACCACACGCTCGCCACCGAGGACACTGCACACTTCCCAGGCCCCTGGATGTCCACAGGTGTCGTCTCTATGATCAGGACCCAGTCCCCTCACACGAGGCCGCCCTTAGGGGAACCTGTGGCTGCAGGAACACAGCTGCGGGAGGTGCAAGGGGCACTGGAGAACCAGACTCACCCTCTCCACTTCTCCCCTCGCGCCACGGCTCCCACTTAGCAGCCCTAGGGCCAGGAGCATCACCGAAGCCCCAGCGCAGGCTGGGCCAGTCACCCCGACTCCAGGCCACAACCGTGGCAGCCATCCCTGAGCCCTACCACAGGACTCAGCAAGCACACGTATGTACCCACAGCGTCAGACCCACACGCCTGTGTGCCCACAGCGTCAGACACACACGCCTGTGCACCCACAGCGTTAGACACACACATGTGCACCCACGGTGTTAGACACACAGGTGTGCACACACAGACACACGAGAACACATCCACACACATACGCACACATTCACAATGGACGCGCAATGCATACACCCTCAAACACACACCGCACGCACCTCCAGCCTTCAGAGACCCTGGCTGGGCTCCAGCCTGACCTGGTGAGGCTGCTGCATGGGAGGAGAGGTCCGGAGGGGCAGGAAAACCGCCTGCATCCCATTTGCTGTAAACTCCAAAGCTGGTCCTGTCTGGTTCCTAGAGGAAGTCCAGCCTCTCCAGCTCAGAGCCAAGTGAGTGGTGGGCAGAGACGGGAGGCAGCCTGGGGCTTTCCCAAACCCACGGCTGTGGAAGGCCCTCGCCGAATCACGGAACAGGAGACTCTGGGTACCTGTCCCGTCCCTCCCAGCTGGGAGAAAGCAGAGTTGGCAGATCACCCCATTCACTCTCCCCTCACCTGGGCCACGCAGCCCGTGCATCCCACACACGCATCACCCCATTCACTCTCCCTTCACCTGGGCCACGCAGCCCGTGCGTCCCGCACACGCATCACCCCCTACGCACTCTGCCCTCACCTGGGCCACGCAGCCCGTGTGTCCCTCACACACATCACCCCCACGCATTCTCCCCACGTCGACCACATAGCCCGTGTGGTCACAGCATCGTCACACAGCCAGGCTGCTCAGGGTGATAGCAGCAGATGTCTGGCTTCATCTTAGAAACCTCCCAACCACACAGCCTGTTCCCTCACCCCCTCACTGCTTAATCCTGGAAAGGAGACTCAGAAGTTCCAAGTGCAACATTCCTGGGGCTCTAAAAATAATGTTTCAGAGAGGCTGTGTGGTCTGGAGAACCAAGTCCAGAGTGGGGGAGGTGCAGCCGGGCCATGGGAGGTGTCGGGAGCACCTGATGGGCAGGGCCAGCCCTCATTTTGCAAAGCTGGGGATGACCAGGTGGGCACAGCACTGCCCAGCTCTGACCGTGACGGTTCTACACGCAGACAGGGCCTGGGCCCCGCAGGCGTCACAGCTGCAGCTTCAGGGCGGAATTGTTTTGTCCATAAAACAAACAGCAGTCAGGAGGACAAGAGAAGTGAGTTTCTAAAGACAGTGGCCTCAGGTCGGGCACCGGCATGGCTCGCCGGAAGTGCAGAGTGTGGACGGCACAGGAGGGCGGGTGTTAATCTCGTGTGTGAGTGGAGTGGAGGTTAGAGGAGGCTGAGTCAGTGCAGACGGGAGAGAAGTTTCATGAAATTTGACGCTGTATTTACAGATATTTTATCTTTAGTCTCAAAGTGCCTTAAAATGCCGATATTTCTATTGAACACTTTAGGGTCACAATATGATGCTGTCTTTAAGAGAAATTCTGAAACCAAATGAGGTGGAGTCCTAGGACGCGGATGCCGGCCTGATGATCTCCACAAACAGCATTTAAACCGACCACGTACCAGGAGTCCCAGGACGTGGACGCCGCCTGATGATCTACTCCACGGATGATGTTTCAACCAACCACGTACCAGGAGTCCCAGGACGTGGACGCCGCCTGATGATCTACTCCACGGATGACGTTTCAACCAACCACGTACCAGGAGTCCCAGGACGTGGACGCCGCCTGATGATCTACTCCACAGATGACGTTTCAACCAACCACGTACCAGGAGTCCCAGGACGTGGATGCCGCCTGATGATCTACTCCACGGATGATGTTTCAACCAACCACGTACCAGGAGTCCTAGGACGTGGACGCCACCTGATGATCTACTCCACGGATGATGTTTCAACCAACCACGTACCAGGAGTCCCAGGACGTGGACACCACCTGATGATCTACTCCACAGACGACATTTAAACCAACCACGTACCAGGAGTCCCAGGACGTGGACCCCGCCTGATGATCTACTCCACAGACGACATTTAAACCAACCACGTACCAGGAGTCCCAGGACGTGGACACCACCTGATGATCTACTCCACGGATGATGTTTCAACCAACCACGTACCAGGAGTCCCAGGACGTGGACCCCGCCTGATGATCTACTCCACGGACGACATTTAAAGCAACCACAGCCCTGCTGTCTCTTCGCTCACAGTGGAAATGATGTGAGGAGACGATGGGGTTAAACCTCACACTGGTCCAATCCAGTGGGCGTCATCCAGGTGTCCAGTGCTCCGTAGGGCCTGCTCACAGGTGGGCAGAGCCAGGTGACCCCAGAACCTGGGGACGGGCTGCTCCCAGAAGGGCCTGGCATGGGCGTTCACCAGACCTGCCTGGTCAGAGAAGGTCCATGGCACAGGCAGGGGCCACTCAACCTTCTGCGGCTCTTATGTCCACAGAGCACACGGGCAAGTGTGCAGGAGACCAGGTGGGCCCGTGTCTGGAAGTCCCTCCTTGGGTGCTCAGCCGGCCACCCGAGGCACCCTGCCACCCGAGCCTGTCTTCAGTCTCCCGGGCTGGACTGCCCTTCAGACTTTCCAAGACCTCTAAGACCCCGGAGTCTGCCCTGACCGTCCCGTCCGCTGGCTGCCTGCAGAGAAGCCCTCTGCTTCCAGGTTTCTCAGAGCCGACACTGTGGGCTGTTGGGGACTTCAGGCTCCTAGGGCAGAGCTGGGACCTGAGCACACGCCCACTCTGCCCACCCCACACTCTGAGGTGGGTCTCACACTTCACACCTCCCTCAGTCACAGCGGCATCGCCCTGGCCTCATAAACATGGCCAGCGCAGTTGCTGATCAGCCAAGGGACAGAATAAAGGAACTCAGAAAGACTCTCAAGCTGGCAGTTGCTCTGAAAATTTCCGCCATGCTTGGGTTGAGGCTGCTGTCCCCTCCCAGCTTCTCTGGGGACCAAAACTCACCCCCAGGACAGATGCCTCCAGCAGAGGCCCAAGAGGGCTGTTAGCCTCCACAATCTAACAGTGAAAGATCGAGAAAGTTAAAATACATCTCTTCACACACAAAAAGTGCTCAGAGCGGTGTCTGTCACAATTCCTAGTGTCCAACAAATTTTAGTTACTACTTCTCAAAAAAAAACAGGAAGGGGCTCTGCCTGGACACTTTTCTCCCTCCGGTCTCCTGAGCGCAGCTCCCAGGGGTGGGGTGACCAGCATTTCTCAAACTCTCAGCCCAGGGACACTCTGGCAGGGAGCTCTGAGCCCAACGAAGGTTCCACTATGCTCCCTTTGGGAACCGTGCCGCGTTCACGTGAAGACTTTCACAGCGAAGCCAGGACATTGCTCAGACGCAGCTACCGGTGCAGGCTCCTTGCTGAAGTGCCCCGATGTCAGCAGATGGGGAAACACTGCCATCTTTAATGGGCAGGAGGAGGAAGCACTCTTCAGCCTCCCGGACCCCGCCCCCCAGAGGACAGGAAGGGCCACTCTGTCCCGGCCCAGCTTCCACCCTCGCCAGCAGCCCTGCCTCGTCCACTGGAAGTGCAGCTTGTGCAGGGCCTGGTCCAAGCACATGGTTCCCTCACAATAGCACTGGGCCAGCTGCCACCCCAGCCAGGACTCTGGATGTGGGGCCAGTCCAGTGATTGCTGGTGAGAAGGGCTTGGGAATACCAGGCAGCTTTGTGGCCACTGCTTGGTCAGGGCGGACGTCCCCTGGGTGCTGATGTGGACAGGCTTGGTGAGGGCGGACGTCCCCTGGGTGCTGATGAGGACTGGCTTGGTCAGGATGGATGTCCCCTGGGTGCTGATGAGGACAGGCATGGTGAGGGCAGACGTCCCCTGGGTGCTGATGTGGACGGGCTTGGTGAGGGCGGACATCCCTTGGGCTTAAATGGCCTTACTGACTTACTGCTCCTTCATTCAACAGCATCTGTGATGCCTCCCACAGCTGGAGCTGTGCAGGTGCACGGGAAGGGTTTCCAGGGGGCCACATCTCTGCAGCCACGCCTTCCGCAGGCACCGCTTCTTACCCGTGTTCCCATTGTCTTCTTCCAGGGCCATGCTCGTCAGACCAGCCGCCGACACCCTAAATAATTTACCCCGAAACCTCAGTCTGGGACATCAGCTAACTACTAGCAGGAAGCAACCCTTTCTCTCTGATGATGTAAAGCTACTTAATGTTTTACTGGTGAGGTCTGCTCTCCCATGAAATATGTATTCCCACGTGGCCCCAGAGCATTTATTTCCTTGGAAAGCAGCCCCCACCTCTGCCACCCAGAGGGAGACACCAGAGTCCTAGGAGGGGTTGACTCCGAGAGGAGAGGACGGAGGGGAGCTGTATTGTTGGGGACCAGGCCTGGGGTCTCAGGGCCTGAGCCCCCTTCACTGACTTGCACACAGCCCTGGCCCAAGGCAGCCAGATGAGGTCACAGTCACCATGAATATTTAAGGAGATCTTTTTAATGTTCACACGTGGACTGCTGCTGAAATGCAATCCACCATCACCACCGTTGCTTCCTGGACGCTCTGGAGAAATGGGTCTCTGTGGAGCCAGAGCCGAGGGAGAGGACAGGGCAGGGCCCTGAGCAGGACTCAGCTGTGGGCTGCGGCCCAGCAGGCTCAGGTGCAGCTCAAGAGAACACTGTCTCCGGGACATCCACGCAGAACGCCAAAAGGCTTCATTCTATCATGCCACACCCTCGCAGCGCGGTCCCCGCCCCCCTGCCCCTACCGCCTGGTTTAGACCAGAAGAAACCATTTGTAAATGCTCTAGAAATAAAAGAGAGAAGTCAACCCTAACCCCAGCTGCTTCTGCCGTTTAGGAAGCTGGGCTGGAACACTTCCACCTCCGCCTGCCCCTCCATCTTGGCCTCCCTCTCTCTAGAACTTCCTAGCTTCTATTTCAATCAGAAGAGAAAATGCTGAGCACTCGCCAGCAGACCATGAGAGAGTCAGCTGCCCCTCCCCATGCAGCTCTGCAGCCTGTGGCCTCGGAAGGGGCACAGCTTTCAGGCCTGTATTCCCTAGAGCTGTCCCAGGCCAGGGGCCGTCCAGCCCACTGCAGGAGCCAAGCACCCTTTCCCCCAGGGCCTGACCAAACCCCATGTGGGGTGAAAGCATAGCCAAGCTGAAAGCCAGGGAGAGACTGCACCCAGGCCATCCCAGCCACCTTCGAGGGGCACCCAGGCAGTCCCAGACACGTTTGAGGGGCACCCAGGCAGTCCCAGACACACTTGAGGGGCACCCAGGCAGTCCCAGACACCTTCGAGGGGCACCCAGGCAGTTCCAGAAACCTTTGAGGGGCACCCAGGCAGTCCCAGCCACCTTCGAGGGGCACCCAGGCAGTCCCAGACGCTTTCAAGGGTACCCAGGATCCAGGCAGTCCCAACCACCTACGAGGGGGCACCCAGGACCCAGGCAGTCCCAGCCAACTATGAGGGGCACCCAGGCAGTACCAACCACCTTCCAGGGGCAGCACCATCTGAGATTCCGTACAGTATGAGACACCTTGGAACATTACGCAGATTCGTAAAACTTTTTATGCCCAGGGGTTTGATGAGGCTTCAAAACATGATAACTAAATACAGAGAAGGCATAAAAGTAGAAAGAGGTCCACTCAGCTCAGGAGACACCGCTGCTTCCCCAGGCTAGGGCCCCAGCAAGTGCCAGCACTGGGCGCTCACACAGCAGAAATGTCTTCGCAGTCCAGGAGGCTGAGGTTGGAGACCCGCTCCCTCTGAAGGCACCCAGGCCTCCTCCTTGGCTTCGGATGGCGTCCTCTCCTGCCTCTGTGCCACCGTCCTTCTGGGCCCACTGGTGTCCATACCCCTTTCATAAGGACACCTGTTGCCCTGGTCAGGGGCCACCCATGGCCTCATCGTCACACACTTCTGCAGTGACTCTGTCTCCAAAGAAGTCACGCTCTGAGTCTAGGGTCAGGCCTCCAATGTGGGGATGTGGGGGCACAGGTCAGAGCATCACAGACCGAATCCTCCCACAGCAGCTGGGCCCAGCCACCCCCCTAGCAGCCCCCCAGCCTCCCTAGAGGAATCTCGGGGTTGTGGTTTCTTAGCGGGTGGATTCATGGGTCACCGTCTGGGATTGCAGGTGCTCACTTGGCAGCGTGGTGGGGCGGGGGGCACAGCAATCCTCAGAGCTGGGCGCTGAGGGAGGCGACCCAGGCTGAGGGGGTCCTGGGGTAGCTGTGGGCCCAGCAGCACCCGGGGCCTGGGGTGGAGCTGACCAACCCCTGAAGCAGGAGACCCAGCCAGCATCCCCAAGTCCTGGGCCAGACACGGGATGCCAGGGCTTCACAGAGCCCCTCACCCACCCACTCATCCCAGCTGCTGGCACGAAGGAGCCAACAGCATCCCACAGCCGTGAGGAAAACCAGAACACAGGTCCCCAGTGCCAGTGGGTCTGGCCGTGAAAGAAGCCGAGGTGAGGCTGGGTCCAGACGTGGGGCGGGGGCAGAGCCCGCCGCTGGGGCCTGGGCTCCGTGGAAAGGGGCTTGGGGAGGCCCGTTGTGCAGCCCAGAGACATGTGTGCTGTGTTGGATGTCCACGGAAGGGCCAGGCAGGGGAAGCCAGCCTCCTGTCCCGAGGTTGTGGGGTTGACCCCAGGGACCCCACTGGGCAGGAACGTGGCTCTTCCTGGTGCCCCGGAGGTACAGAGCTCTCCCTGCAGTTGGGGTCTGTGCCCAGGGCCTGACCTCACTACCCCCACCCCAGCCCCGCCCCTGCCTCACCCTGCTGAAACTCAGGGCCAGGGGCCTCCCAAGGAGAACTTCCGGGGACTCTTCCCACCCCCTCCCTCTGTGGCCACAGAGCCCCCGCCAGCTTGGGAGCAGAGAAGATTCCGGGCTCAGCCCTGGAGGGAGTGTGGCCCCCATAAGTTCTGAAGCAGACAGGCCATGGCCCAGAGGGGCAGGCAGCTCCGTGTGAGCAAGGCCGAGGCCCCTTCTCAGGACTCCTGACGGATGAAGCCATTCCACATCACAGACGGCCCCTCACTACCCTTTCCTGAAACCAAATTTAACACAGGAAGTCAGGAAAATGGAAGGGCCCCCCCCCAACACCGCGCTTGCTTCACTCCTAAGTCTCCGCAGCTGCTCAGTTCTCAAGGTCAAAAGGAGCCTCCTTGAGAGGACTCAGCAGGACGATGGGGCAACTTTCCAGTTTCAAAGAAAACCACTGCCCAGTGTGGGCACTGCCCAGTGTGGGCACTGTGGTGCCTGTGCCTCGTGGCTCTAGCCCTGCCAGACCACTGTGTTCCTCTCCAGCTCAGCCCCATCCCAGGCTCAGGAGGGCCTGGAAAGGGACAGGAGGGGTGGGAGTGGCCAGAGACCAGACCGGGCAGAACCAGAGCGACCCAGAGAGGGCAGGGAGGCGGCAGCTTCCAGGCAGGCCTGCCCCATGGGCTCTGTGTCCCAGACCCCAGCGGGACCCACCCTGGTGCGTCCCTGGCATGTTTCTCAGGGGCTCTGGAGGCTACTGTTGTTGCCCAGAATGGCTGGACACCCAGGCCCAAGGCCCCCTTCCCCCCTGTGCCTCCCTCAGGTGTGGACTTGGGGACACCCAGGCCCAAGCCCTCCTTCCCCCTGCGCCTCCCGAGGGTGTGGAGTCGGGAAGGGAGCAGGCTGGGAAGTGGGGAGCGGGGGAAAGATACATGGAGAAATGAGGACGACGTGTCGGTTCTAATAAAACTATGTCCCCCTGTCCCAGCCACGCAGCGGGGCAGCTGGCTCTGGAGGGGGGGCCGCCCACTCAGCTCAGACGCCCAGCCAGGCCCGCTGTAAACAGCTATTACGGCTGATCAAAGGCGCTACGAGGACTTAATCACAGGGCTTAAGGTGAAGGAAGGGAGGGGGGCTGCCCACGGGAACAAACGTGGCATTCAGGTTTCCACGCACTGCAGTTCTGCGTATGGGACAGAGGCCTCCATCCTCCACAGCTGGAGCGGGGCCAGACGGCAGGGCCCCCGAAGGTCAGAGGTCAACGGGGTGACCCACCTGACAGCCACTTACTCACATGAGAGGGCGTGGGTTTCACGGCTCGAGGGGAGGGAGCCCTGCCCCACACTGTGTGGTGAGCAGGATAAAGATGGAGACGTCTGGGAGCTCCGGGCAAGGTGGGGTGACGGAGGAAAAGCAAGAGGTGCGACTGAACAGCCTGCCTGTTCAACACCACATGCCAGGCACCCCGCTGGCTCTGTCCAGCTTCAAAGAAGGGTGAGTGCCTGACCAGACACAACTGGGGCATCCAGGCCTAAGCCACACAGCCCCCGACGTCACACCCACGGCTGGACTTCTCTCTGGCACTTCCTGGGGCTGGCGGGCGTCGCCTTTGCAGGTGTATTAATACAATCTTCCCACCCTTACTCAGCAGGCACAGGCTCCTGGGGCTCTGCCTCTTTACTGAATGCAGGGGAAAGAATTCTGGGTAGGCAGGAGGGTGCCAGGGTCTGCCAGGGCCGTGCTGGTCTCTCTGAGCCTGTTTCTGTCTCCTTTCTTCTCTCCCAAGTGTAAGAGGGTTGCAGCGTGGGGCCCTCTCCAGTTCTAAAATCGTGTAGTCTCTCGTTCTGCTGCTGCGCGTGTGTAGAGAGGGGGTTTCTGATCACTGTGCACAGCTGAAGTCTGCAAACAGGAAGACAGGGCGCCGTCATCTAGGATCGTTCAGGCTGCCACAGGCAAAATGACACATTTCCTGGTAAAGGTGACAGGCGCTGCGAGGATCCCATGCCCTCCGGAGCCCAGAAGCTGGTGCTGCAGCTGCTGTTCAGCCTTGGATGGCATGGGGCTTTCCTGGGCGGGCCCGTGCAGGTTTGCTTGTGCCAGGACACTTGTGTAGGTTCTGCACTGCCCGAGGCAGGCCCACTGTGCCCATCCTTGTAGGTTTGCAATATGATCCCCTCCTCCAAGCAGCCCCAGAGCCGGCCAGTCCCTGAATGGGTTCTGGAGGGTCCTGCAGCCCCATCCAGCACCTGGCCCAGGACAGGGCCACCCAGCTGTCCTCCCTAGCCCATCCAGCACTCACCCCCACCCCGCATCAGCTGCTCTCCTCAGAACCGAGCTGGCAGGGTGGGACCCAGGTGACCGCAGCACCCAGCATGGTGCCGGGCAGGGAACGGACACGTGGGGCCGGTCTGTGTAAAGAGTGAACAGAGGCATCAAAGGCTTTCTTCTCCAAACGCCAATCTCCCAGCCTGGATCAGCAGCCGGGTGCGAGGCGGCGTCCGAACAGCGCCCGGGATCAGGTCGCGCGTGCTTCCAGGTGCGTCTTGCTCGTTCACTAAACAAATATTTGTGCTTGGCAGCAGTGGATGTGTTAGCATTCTGTTTCATCTGGTTGTGTGTTATTTAAAAAATTCCTGTTACTAAATCCATTAAGCAACCAAACTGGCAGAGTCACTAGATTAAAATGCATGACACACAACTACGGCAAATGTCAGGAAATGTAAATCCAGGCAGGAGCCCTCACAGACAGCAGCTCTGAGGAATCACTCTCTACTAGATCTTTGTTTTCCTCCAAAAGATGATCCAAAGGAAGATTATCTTTCCAGAAAAAGAGGATTTTACAGTCAATTTGCTAATAGAATATACATGTATCTCCTTCAGGGGACGTATGTATGTTGGCATATAATTGGTGTCTTTACTGATACCTCCAAAAGTGACAGACTTAGAACACGAGCAAAGCCATTAGAAAGGCGTGCTCCACTGTATTGAATACAACATCAATCACAGTTTGGAAGACTAGAAATGCATTCAGTTTTAAGACTCTGCAAGCTGAGCATATGCTGACATCTCTCCCCATCTGCACATCAAACTCTGAAATGATAGAAAAAATAGTAAACATACGGAGAGGCATCCTGAAAAACAAGGATCAGGAATTCTCTGAGAATCAGCAGCCCTCGGGAAGCCTGGACAGGCTCCATGAACGACGCAGCCGCCGTTCCCATGTTCACCCACTCCCGCAGCGGCTCACGGGGCGCGCAGCCACTCCGGACTTCCGCGTCGGGAGGAAGGCAGGTAGATGCAGCCTGGAGAGCAGGCAAGGGTTCCCTGGGTCCTAGTGGAAGGGACCAGCTTTCCAACTGCTCCCGATCCCCTCATCCAGGCTGGGAAGCTGACCGAGGGGTCAGGACCAGGCAGACAAGGCCACTCCAGAGATGTGCTGGGGAAGCATGAGCCAGCCCAGAGAGCAAGGGTCAGAGGTCGGAGGCCACTCGTCTCCCGCTCTCCCTGGGATAACCAGAACTCAAGCCCCAAAAGATGGGTTTTCTAGGCAGACTTTGTACCAAAAAAAGCTGTGTACAGGGAAATCACTACCTCAAAGACGACCGACCCCACAGTCAAAGGATGTCTGAAGCATCAACACCGTGAAGACAAGATTACCAAGGAATTTGCACTTGAGAAAACAGCTAACAGCACCGTCAAAACAGAACCGTTAAAGTATAAGCAGTAGCCTCAGAGACACGAAAGAAACGTAATTTCTGTGACTCAAGAATGGAAAGTTATGAAAAAGAACCTATTAGAAATACAGGAAATTAAGGATACAATTGTTGAAACTTAAAAATTCAAGTTATGCTTTGAATTTTAAAACGAATATAACAGAACGGTGAGAGCTTCAACAACAAGCGGAGAGATGTTTCCAGGATGTCGGAAATCTAGACGGTGTAAATGTTGAAAGACAAACTGAACACGTACATTTCCTGAGGCCCTCCGGGGACAGCGTGGAGAAGTCGGATCGCCAGCCCACACGGGGACGGCACAGCTTTCGGCTCTTCCTCCGCACCTCTTTGACGGTGTTTACTGATGCTCTCTGTCCCTACCCCGCTCACCTACTTCGCTAGCCTAAGAGGCCTTCAGCGATGGCGCTGGGAGGGACGTTGATGCCCCTAAACATGGACACCGGGGTGACTGTGCCGGCACTGGAAGGAGCAGCGTGTTTATGGCTGATTGACAGAAGTTGATGGGAGCACAGTTGTGCTACCCTTTTTACACACACACAAAGAGGTGCATGGGCACAGGTCAGCAGTGGGTGGACGTGGCGGCTTGTCCTGGGTCAACTGGGTCCTCTGGGAGGGTGGTAAAAGAGGAACTTTGCATGGACTCTGCAGGCAGACGTGGGGCAGCGGTCGAGACCACCAGGCAGGGCAGGGCAAAGGCGCAGCACAGGTTCCCATGGGCGTCACTGTCCCTCTCAGCATCCAGCTCCTCTTCCCAGCCATGCCCCAAGCTCAGCACCAGAGCTTTGGCTGCAAACCATGGAGTCAGTAGCCACACAGAGCTCAGCCTCCCCCAGGCCTCCCTCGACCTCCTGCTTCACCTGAGCTCTGGGGACACCTTGGATTCTCATCCTAGCTAGGAGCGCCATTTCTGTCCCCAGCTTCCCTCCCGGACCTCCGCGCCCAGCTCCATGACTCTGTAGCAAAGACCTCACCCAGTAACAGATTGATTAGAGACCACTCCCTACACTCCCATGGACCCCTGACTGAGACACCAAGAGGCACTTGTTGATTGTCTAGCCTGAGAGGCACTGTGCGAGGGGCTGGAAACTCAAAAAAGGACAGATGACACTTCTGTCCGAAGGCTCTGCTGTGATGGGCACAAAGAACCCCCTTTCCTGTTTCCACGATTGTCTGCGCTGTCAGGGCTGCTGCTGTCATATTCTGTGAAAGCTGCTCAAGCACCCGTTGCTGGCAAGGACTTAGAGAAGCTGGAGCTCCCGTGGGACGTGGAACTGTGGCTGCTGCCACTGCTTTGGAGCACCTTTCTCGTCTCCACTACAACTGAAGCTGCGGTCCAGCAGCCCCACACCCAGAAACCACGCTCACAGGAAAGTTCCTGAGAGTGCTGCCCTCACAGCCAAAACCTGCTGGAAGCCACACGGATGCCCATCAATAGTAGAAGGATGCCTTCGGTCTCCTCCACAGCAAAAAGCCACACCTGAAGGCGGCAACAAGCATAAATCACACACAGGAAACAGTGAGGAAAAGAGACCAGAGGCACACGGGTCATATTGTCCGATTCCATCTAAATGAAGTTCAAAATCAGGAAACTCTCATCTGCAACATCAGAAATCAGGCGGCTCCAGGCGGGAGCTGAGCACGTGGTGACACTGTGGGGAAGGGGAGAGCTCCTGGTGGCCCCCGGGGAGGAAGGCAGGCAGGTGCAGCCTGGGGAGCACTTCGGGTGGCATCAGGCTTCCTCACCCAGGTGCTCAGCTGCTCGTATCGAGAGCTTTGTATTGTGCACTCGAGATTAGTGCTCTTTCCTCTTCAAACACAAAGGTGTTTTTCCCTGAAGTTACCCCACTTTTTCTAATCTTTTTATTTTGCGCCCTAAAAATGTGTAGGCTTGTTGTCATCTTCTAGTGCCCAGCCACAGCAAACAGCACATCCCTGCAGTTCTCCGTCGTTTTTCAGACAGGGCACTGTGTGCTCAGGATCTCCACAGAGATCTTTTGATGGTGGTGGTGGTAAAAGGAAAATCTTAGACAAATTAAATTGAACAGAGTTTAATTCCACAAAGAACAATTCATGAATCGGGCCGCTCCGGAACCAGAATACGTTCAGAGAGACTCCAGCATAGCCGCATGGTCAAAGAAGATTTATGGACAGAAAAAGGGAAATGAGTTACGGAAAGCAGGGGTGAGGTCCAGAAACTGCCAGATCGGTGACGGCTCGGCGTTTGCTTTATTTGAACACAGTTTGAACAGTTGGCCATCTTTGATTGGCTGATGCTTGGTGCTTGGCACAAGAGTAAGTTACAGTCTGTTTACAGATCCAGTTAGGTTACAATTCACTATGTAACGAGAAACTTTCAAGCATGGAAAGGGGCAACTTTAGGCTAAACTTAACAGTGGTGATAGTGACAATGATGATGTTGGTAGGGGCGATGGTGATGGTGATGATGGTGATGGTGATGGTGATGATGGTGATGGTGATGGTGATGATGGTGATGGTGATGGTGATGATGGTGATGGTGATGGTGGTGATCGTGATGGTGGTCATGATGGTGAGGCTGATGGTGGTGATGATGATAGTGATAATGGGATGGTGCTGATGGTAATGGAGAGGTGGCGATGGTGATGGTGATGATGGGGATGATGGTGATGATGATGGTGGTGATGATCGTGATGGTAATTATGTGGATGATAGTGATGGTGATGATGATGGTGATGGTGGTGGTGGTGATGGTGATGATGGTGGTGGTGATGGTGATGGTGATGGTAATGGTGGGGATGATGATGATGGTGATGGTGATAGTGATGGTAGTGATGGTGATGATGGTGGTGGTGACGATGATGGTGATGGTGGTGGTGGTGGCAGTGATGATGGTGGTGATGTGGTGATGGGGATGATGGTGATGATGATGGTGGTGATGATCATGATGGTAATCATGTGGATGATAGTGATGGTGATGATCATGGTGATGGTGGTGGTGGCAGTGATGATGGTGGTGGTGATGGTGATGGTAATGATGGGGATGATGGTGATGATGATGGTGGTGGTGATGGTGGTGGTGGTGGTGATGGCAGTGATGATGGTGATCGTGGTGGTAATGTGGTGATGGTGATGGTAGTGATGGTGATGGTGGTGGTGATAGTGATGATGATGGTGGTGATGGTGATAGTGATGATGGTGATGATAGTGATGATAAAGATATTTATTTCAGAGCATGTGACAAAAACAAATTGAGATTACTAATGTGTTTGAATTATTAGATAAAAGATATAATTAAAATTAAAAATATTGTTATTTTTCTGCCATGCTCCCAGCTCTAGCTGGATTTCTGAGTTACAGTTTAGATGAGCAGTGCAGGAAGAATTACGGCGCTCTTGGAAATCCACAGCACGACCTTTTCCTGTTGCTGGCCACTTTGATTTGTAAGCTCTTACCAACAACTGGAAAGGATTTTAGACAGCAAAGCACCTCCTGCGACCCCCGTTGTCATAAGTACATGAGAATTCTTCCCCAGGGATGTCAGTGTCAAACACTTGGTTATCTAGAGGGCTTAGAATGAAAGGAGAGGACAAGACCAGAGTGACAGCCCAAAGCCACATTCCTGCCGGCACTCCTCAAGCCACAGCCACAGACTGCTTTGTGCGCCCGGGCCCATTTGCATGGGGAGGTGGGGCAGGGTTTTGTCTGCAGCAGATAGCGGGGAGTACAATCAGAGGCCAACAGTAAGGCCACAGCCACCACAACGGCCCCTGAGCCAGGGAGGGGCTGCGGATTCCAGGGCTGCAGAAAGGGCCTGCCACCTACTTCCTGTGGCCCTAGTAGTTTCATGATTCTTGGTGACTGTTGTCTCTGTCTGTGGCAGAGGTGAACCAACAGCTGGCACATGTGGCAAGAGGATGAGACTTAAACGTATTCTCACGTCTAGAACTTATTGTGGCCGGCAGTGGGAAAATCATCTGTCTTTTTTTTATGGGTGGGGGGGGATGGAGTCTTGCTCTGCTGCCCAGGCTGCAGTGCAATGGTGCAATCTTGGCTCGCTGTAACCTTCGCCTCCCGGGTTCAAGTGATTCTCCTGCCTCAGCCCCCTGATAGCTGGGATTACAGGTGCACACCACCCCACACCCCTGGGGTTTCACCATGTTGGCCAAGATGGTCTCAATCTCCTGACCTCGTGATCCCTCTTCCTCAGCCTCCCAATGTGCTGGGATTACAGGCGTAAGCCACCGCGCCCAGCCTCATCTGCCTTCTTTAGGTCTTTGTCCTCATCGATTAACTAATAAGCATTAAATAACTAATGGTGTTCTTCTCAATCATCTTGGTATATCTAAGGATGTTTGTGATGTGTCTGCAAGTTTTCAGAAGTTTAGAAAATATAATTACTATTACTCAACTCCTGGCAAACAAGGGGATAAAAGCGCACCACCCCCTTCAATGGAGGCCCCAGCGGCTCTCTGGTGTGTCTCCGCCAGGAACCCTTTGCCAGTCCCCAGTCCTCCTCCCGTGCTCCGCAGCTCACTGTGCAGGCATCACACACAGGTGTGCACACCCAGGCTTCAGTCACTGCGGTGTTGCCAATGCTTCGAGTCCAGCCGGCACTCAGTAAGTGCTGGCAGAATTGGGTACGAGTTTCTAACGCCTCTTTTTGTTCTTTCATTTGCATAAACAATAAAGTATCCTTAGGCTAGGGATACCCATCCCCTTGCACAGAATTCTGATCACATGATGCTTCAATAAAATCTAAGGAACCTTGTTAAGCGTCTCATTGTCACTCGCAGGCAGGACTTGGACACTGAGATAAATGGCACCCACCGTTCCTGTCACAGATCCGCCTCTTCACTCGTGCTCAGACATCTTGCAGCTCAGCTTAGCATCCCAGCTCACGCGGCGACCCACAGAGTCTGGGCTACTGAAGCAAGCTCACCTGACCCAGAGCTCACCTCCTTTCTGTGGGAAATGGCAGCAGTCACATCAGCTTCCAGAGAGACTAACAGAATTCAGGTGAAGTATGGAGCCAGGAGCCCAGAGAGCCCAGAGAACCCAGAGAGCCCAGAGGGACCAGAGAGCCCAGAAAACTCAGAGAACCCAGAGAACCCAGAGAACCCAGAGAGCTCAGAGAACCCAGAGAGCTCAGAGAGCCCAGAGAACTCAGAGAACCCAGAGAAACGAGACAACCCAGAGAACTCAGAGAGCCCAGAGAGCCCAGAGAACCCAGAGAGCCCAGAGAGCCCAGAGAACCCAGAGAGCCAAGAGAACCCAGAGAGCCAAGAGAACCCAGAGAGCCCAGAGAACTCAGAGAACCCACAGAGCCCACAGAGCCTAGAGAACTCAGAGAGCTCAGAGAACCCAGAGAACTCAGAGAGCCTAGAGAACTAACAGAACTCAAAGATCCCAGAGAACTCAGAGAGCCCAGAGAGCCCAGAGAACTCAGAGAGCCCAGAGAACTCAGAGAACCCAGAGAACCCAGAGAATCCAGAAAACTCAGAGAACCCAGAGAACCCAGAGAGCCCAGAGAACCCAGAGAACCCAGAGAGCCAGGCACCAGCTCCCTTGCTTCAGGCACTGTGGCTTCCCCAGGACTGAGGCCAGTGAGACGTGCGACATGGTGACCTGGAGACGTTCTCAGGGCGCGTTAATCCTTCTCAGAGCCAACAGTCAAGAGGGCAACCTGGGCCGACCCAGCTCCGAGCTCATGGAGCCCCTCCCGTCTCCTTCCTTCTGTCCTGAATCTGCCCTTCCATTGAGGCCAGCACAAGCCAGGCTGGGCTCTGGAGGTTGTCCCTGGTGAGCCACGGGGGTCTGGTGGCAAGGCCATGGTCTCAGGCTTCCGGGGCTCTCTGTGTGGCCAGCTCTCCTGGATCACTCAGCGCACACCCTGCCTGGCGGGAAACAGCAGCCCTGCTGCCCCACCCCCGTCTCTGACAAAGACGCAGGAATCCTCAGGGATGTGCAGACCCAGTGCCACTAGGAAAGACTGCACCTCGCTGCAGGGACCTCAGGGGTCTTGGGCTCAGGAAGCCCACCGTGGTCTGGCCAGTGCCCTCCTGCTCCCTCAGTCGCTATCCAGCCACATCCCTGGGGGCAGGTTCCTCCTGAGCTACACCTGTGGCCACACACAAGGGACTCCTGGGCAGACGCCGCCTCCTCACCACCCCCCCGTGCACACGCCTGTGTCCACACAAGTGCTCCACCCTCTGAAGCCAGCAGGGCACCCCCGGAGGTGACAGGTGTTGCCCCAGGTGGCAGAACAGCCGCGGGGAGCTGAGCACACAGGCCCAGGGGAGCCTGGTGCAGACGCCTTCTGGGGAGGAGACGTTGCCAGCTGCAGCGAGGGCCATGCCAGGCCAGGCCTGCCCAGACAGCAACCTGCCCCAGAGCTCTTCTGAGACATGGAGCTGAACTCCAGCTACACTCGAATGTGGAAGGCCGGGGCCTTGTCCCTCAGGCCACCAGGCCTACGGGAAAGCCTCTTCTGTGTTAATGCAAAGAAAAAACAAAACCCAGCTTGCACCGGGAGCCCAGCCAGCCGGGGACGTGCCACATGCCCTGCGGGGCACCCACCCACCTGGCGGTCACTGGGGCAGGAGACCCTAACCACACTGACGCGTGGGGCCGTGGGCTGCGGTTCTCTGAATCCTTCAGGGAGCCAGGACCTGCTCCAGACCCCCGTGCCCACTTGGGTAAGCATGCAATCCCCACCCCGGGGGAAGGCAGGGGGGAAGGCAGGGGAGAAGCCCCCACCACCGCCTGGCAGCCTCACGCCCACCCAGCCCAGCCCTGACGACAGGACCGGGACACCTGGCTGGTGCCCAGCCTCTCGGTGTCGCTTTCCTTCAAGTCCAGAGTTCTCCAGGCCAGGCGCTGACACGGCAGGCGTGGCAGGCGACCCACAGTCAGGTTAGCGGGAATCTCACACTGGGGTCACAGAACCAGGGCAGCCAGCTCGGCCAAAAGGAGCTGGAGGCTCCTGAGAAGGGGCCCCCCTCTTCCCAGCCCAAGGCAAGACCACCAGGAGGGGAGATGTGGGCCGTGCTCCTGGCAACAGGCCGGGGGGCTTGAGGAACATTCTACTTGGTTGATTTTATGTATCTCTATTTAAATGTAAAGGAAAACAAGCAGTTATTCTTGGATTAAGTAGATGCTCAGTATAGTTCTCTGAACAGAGTGGAAAGCAGATATTGCCTGGCCTTTGAGGAACCATGGAGTCCAGAAGCAGCAGAGGCTCAGAGCAAGGGGCCACACAGCTGCCCACTGAATTGGGTTCATTTTCTGTTTCCCCAAATTGACTGTAGGGTTTCTGAAAACAAGAGTGATCTCACAGAGCTATACTGAGGCCATACTTGACGGTCCTTTGGCCTTACCTTGAGGCTGTGAGCAAGTGAAACACAAAAGTGACTTCATCCCCATCCCAGTGGGTCAGTGATGGCACTCCAGAAGCTTCTGAAGGCTGGCCCCTTGCCCTTACCAGAGCCCCCAGCAGGGGTCACATCCCTCTTGCTCTGAACCTCTGCTCGTTCTGGACGCCACGCTTCCTTAAAGGCTGGGCAATATCTGCCTTTCGCTCCATTCAGAGACTGTGCCTTGGAGATACAGCTCTCTAGCTGTGCACGTAATAATTCCCTTTTGTTTCAGACGCTGGAACAGATTCCCTCCTTCCACAGCGGCACTGGGGAAGCCAGCCAGGTCACACGCTCCCAGGGGCCAGGCCAGGTGGCTGGCCCGGGGAGATGGAGCCAGAGGGCAATGAAGCCCACAGGCTGCCCTGTGCAGTGGGAGCAGGACCCCTGGCTGAGCCAGTGGGACGGGGTGGGCCCAACCCTCGGGAGCAGGTCTGGCCCAAACAAGCAGGTGGCTAAGAGCCTGGTGACACCGGGACACAGGGGACAGCTGCAGCATGAGCGGGAAGGACCCCAGGGCCGGGCTGGGCTGGAGAGGACAGCAGAGGAGCTTCTGCGTCTGTCTGTTCTGGGAACAGAGCCCAGGGCACCTCCAGGGCGCATGCAGACCTGAGTTGGGGCAGGCAGGGGCACGGTGGCCAAGCTGGCCAGCTGCTCATAGGGATGGGGTCCGCCACTCCGGGTCCAACCGGGGAGCCAGCCACGAGCCCCCCATTTATTCCAAACAATTTAACACAGATCACAACTAACTCCAGATTTTTAAAAAAGTGTTTTGCAATTAGTTGCAACAGAGCCATCCTATAGACAAAGAAAACCCACAATTAAAATGCCAGGTAATTACTATTTTCTAAGAGCCTCTTTTTTCTTCTCAGCCACACAAGTGAGAGCAATTCTGACCCTGGACCTCAAGCCTCTGAGGGAATCCACTCGCCATGGAAGTTCCGGGATCTTCTGTCACCTCCTGACAGTGCCCATCCACACAGCTCCGCCCGGGAGCTGAGGCCTGGCCTGCGCTGCTTCCTCGCTGCTCCAGCCAGACAGGCCACGCTGCCCTGGTGTGCCCAGTGCCCAGCAGGGCCTGGCCCAGCAGGGAGGCCTTGTCCACGCTGCTGAGCGTGGAGGTCCCCAAAAGCTGGGTGTGGTGTGCAGCCCTGAAGGACCAGTTCCGGGGTTGAGAACAAATATTTATAAAGAAAACTGTGTCTGGAGCCCACTAAGATTCAAAAAGCTTCATTTTACTCCCTCTTCTTCCATCTAGCTCAGAAACCACTGATTTAGGTCTGCAGACACTGCCCCACTATCACTCGACGTCAGGCTGTTCTTGACTCCGCCAGCACTCTGCCACACACCTGCCCGCTGTCACGGGTTCATTTTCTGTTTCCCCAAATTGAATGTAGGGTTTCTGAAAACAAGAGTGATCTTACAAAACTGTACTGAGCATATACTTGATCCAATAATAGCTGCTTTTTTTCCTTTACATTTAAATAAAGATACACGAAATCGACCAAGTAGAATGTTTCTCAAGCCCTGTAAGATTTCACTGAAGTCTCAGGCGGAACCACCTATGTAGGCCTTTTGCTAAATGCCACTTGGCATAAAGGAAAACTATCTGTCACTTGCTAATGCCCGATCATTTCACATTCTATTTTTCTCTACTCCTTCTTCCCGCCCCCAAAAACAATTATGAACTTGCCTTTTTATTGTAGGCAAAAAGAAAAAAAGGGCTATCTCATGACCTTTTTAAAAAGTCCCTCTTGCATAGAAAATAGCTCTCGACAATGTTACAAAAGTACTTCTACAGGGCAGAACGCTCCCTGCTTGGCCCACACCTGCACCCCACATCCTCTCTGGTATGACACACAGGCCTGCTACTCACAAAAGCGTCTGCAGGTCACACAAGGTCACTAATGAGCAAGCCTCTGCCTGGCTAACCTCAGCAGAACACAGGTGGTCCCCAAACCCTAAGAGCATTCATTAAAGTGAGCCTTTCCCAGCGACACCGAGCTCAGTTTTCTCGCCGAAAGTCCCAGCGGTCTTCTAACCATCCTTTCTCTCTGACCCCTGCAACGAGGAGACCCAAGAAGACGCGGTTCCCAGTGGTCTGCAGAGTACACCTGTTCACAGGGTTGCACGTCATCCCACGAAGCAGGAGCTGGAGCCACAGGCCAGGCTGAGAACGAGGGCGCACCTCTGATCTCAGACCCGGCAGCTGAAGAAACTGCGGTCGCTGAGATTCTCATACCTGCTGTGACGTCACGTCCTCATGGAACCCATCCCAGCACATGGGGTGGAGTGTGAAGGCCACAGGGGTCCTGGGTGAGTCTGAGACAATCACCTCCCGTGGCCACACCTGGCTGGCAGGAGAGACGGGCATTTGCCAAGCGCAGCTAAAGCAGACAGTGCCGGGTTCTCTGGCTTATGGTTTTATAGCCTGAAACCTCAGTAAGAGCAGCTTCTCTCTGGCTGTGCCTGTTTCTCAGAGAGAAATCAGGAATGCAGAGGGAATGTCCTGGCCACCAGGATAACCCAGGCCCTGCTCTCTCGGGACAAACAGCCTCTGCAGAACCAAGTCCTGGCTGGGGCCACAGCCTTGCCACGCCGCAGTCCAGCTGCCCCTCACTCAAGCCGTTCTTCCCAATGGAGACACAGGGTCTGTCACCAGTGCAAGCTTTGAAGCCAGGCGGCCTAGACACCCGGCTCCTCCACCGGACAGCTGTGGCCCCGGGACCAGGGTCTGGAGTCTCCACCCTCCATCCTCTCCCCACAGGGAGCTGGTGGTGGTTGATCTCTCAGAGAGCTGTGCTGACAAAATGAGACACGTGAAGTGTGTAGGAAGTGCCTGCACAGAGTAAGCACTTAAAGATTTTAGAGATCATTATAGCGAGAACAAGAGGACAGTCAGCAAACTTCAGGTTGATGGATGTAACTGTTTAAAAATACTTGAGAGTATAACTACTTTGCAACGTTGTTCATCTCGTGTAAAGATCTCAAAGCTATAAAACCATGAGCCAAAGAACAAGTTCTTCCTGGCAAGGAAGCAAAGAAAAACGCAGCAGTGACAGGGTTGCAAGTTCTGCTTCCAGAAAGACGTGGTGGACTTACTGCTTCCTATTCCTTCAAGCACAACGGAACCTCGAATTTTACATACAGAGCACGCATGAGGAGATGCTGAATGAGGGGGAAGAGAAAGCAGACCAGCCAGGGAACCCAGGACCCAAGGGACAGCAGCCTGGCAAGTTCCCGGGTTTTCTCTTTGCCTCACACATCCCAGACTTGCAAGTGCAGAAGCCACAACTCAGAAACACCAATGAGCATAGACAAAAGCAGCCCAGCAAAAGCCAGCTCTCTGCTACTAAAGCCCTGGAGAGGCCACCCAGCAAGACAGAACGCTTCCAGATAGTGACCACTGCGTTCCTGCCAATGCCACAGAAAGAAAACTTGGCCCCACCCCCACACCATGCCAGGAAAAGTCAGGTCAGCGTCTTCGGAGTCCACCCTCCTGAGGCTGTGCCAGCAAGCCTTGTCCAGCCCCACTGGAGTGGTGGCAGAAACGGCCGAAAAGGAGCTTGGACCTTCCCCACAGCCTAGGACGAGGACACCCCCGCTGTGCTGCAGGGAGCATGCAGGAAGCCTGAACTTCCATGGTCAGCACTATCTTTCCTCTGTCAACAGAGCCACATAGGAAACCTGGACTTCTACCTCCCTCCTGCCACTGCCAGAGCTGTTCCAGAAAAAGGACCCTCATGGTGTAACACAAAAAGGTCTATATTTCATTCAAAAACCACTCATTTTACCAGGAACCAGGAAGATCTCAAACCTAATGGAAAAAGAATAATCAATACCTGCCAGCACTTACAGGGATATTAGAAACAACAGAAGGATCTTTAAGCAGCCATCATAAAAATACCTCAACAAGAAATTATAAACATTCCTGAAACAAATGAAAAAAAAAAAGGAAGCCACAACAAAGAAATAGAGAGTCTCAGCAGAGAAACAGAAGGTGTAAATAAGAATCAAAGGGAAATTGTAGAACTGAAAATAATACATCCAAAATAGCAAGTTTAGCAGATGACTTCAACAATACAGTGGAGGGGACAGAGGAAAGAATTGGTGAACTGGAAGATAGAATGAGAAAAATTACTCAATCTGAACAACAGAAAGAAAACAGACTGCTTGAAAAATTAACAGAGACTGAGGGGTCTTCTATGGGACTATAACAAAAGATCTAACATTCACGTCACTGGAGTGATGCAAAGAGAAGAGAGGATGGATCAGAAAAAGTTATCAAAGAAATAATAGCCGAAAACATCTACAATGCTCAAGAGATGTAAACCTACAGATTCAAGAAGGTGAATGAACCCTAAAAAGAGTAAGCCAAAAGAAATCCACATCAAAACACATCATAATTATACACCTTACAACTTACGACAAAGAAAGAAAAAAAGCCTGAAAACAGCTAGAAAAAAAGTATTTTACCTTTGAGGGAAAAGTTGCAGTAACAGTGTATTTCACATCTGAAACCATGGAAGCCAGCAGGAAGTACCACAGTATTTTTTTCAAGTGGTGAAAGAATAGAACTATCAACTCAGAATCCCATATCCAGTGAAAATATCCTTTAGGAATGAAGGGAAAATTCATGCATTCTCAGAAGAAAGAAAACTAAGAGAATGTATCATCAGCAGATCTCCTCTAAAATTATGTCTAAAGGAAGTCCTCTAAACAAATAGTAAATGATGAGAGGAGGTGTTTTAGAGATCAGGATGCAAGAAGAAACCCAGTAAGCAAACAAAATAAGTAAACACAATAGGATTCTTTTTCTCTTTTGTTTTCTAAATTATGTTTGAAAGTTGAAGTAAAAATTATACTACTCTCTGATGTTGTTCTAAATTTATATAAAGAAAATATTTGAAACAATTATAAACAGGGTAGAGCAAAGGAAGATGAAAAAGAGTAAAGGGTTCTATACCCCACTTAAACCAGTAAAATGACAACACTAGTTAACTGTGATAAGTTACATATATATAATGTAATCTCAAAAGCACCTACTAAAAAGTTACAAAAAGATGGACCCATAGTTGCTGTAGATAAATCAAAATGGAATTCTAAAAATGTTCAAGTGAACCACAGGAAGTCAAGAAAAAGAAGAAAAACCAACAAAAATGAGAGCGAATAATGAAAAAACACACCAAAAAATTGCAAACCTAAGCCCTAACACATCGATAATTAAACTAGATGTAAATGGTCCAAATACTTCAAGTAAACGAAAGAGACTGGCAGAGTGGATTAAAAACTATGACCCAAATATTTACATCCTACAAGATGCAATCTTCAAATATAGCAATACATAAAAGTTGAAGGTAAAAGGATATAAAAATGTATAGCATGCAAACATTAATCAAAGGAAAGCAGGAGTGGTTATTCATATTAGACTTCAGAGGAAAGAAAATTATCAAAGAGGGACATTATATTAAATAAAGAGTCAATCCACCAAAATCACAGCAATCCTAAATATGTATGGCCTAAACAACTGGATGGCAAAATACAAGAAGCAAAAACTGATATGTGGAAGAAGAAATAGAAAAATTTACAATTATAGTTGGAGACTTCAACAACCTTCTATCAACAATAGGTAGAACAACTAGGTATAAAATCAACAAGAATAAAGAAAAACAACACAATTTACTAAGAAGGTGTAATAGAATATACATCATGGAATATACATCAAGATCTCCAGAGTCATAAAGCAAACCTCAACAAATTGAAAACAAAAATGAAATCATAAGGAGTATGCTCTCCAATCACAGGAAATTGAGCAACACATTTCTAAACAATCCATGAGTCAAAGAGAAATTATTGTAAAAATCAGGAAAAAAACACTGAAATCTAAAATAAAAATATAATGTATCAAAACCTGTGGGATGCAGCTAAAGTAGTGCTTAGAGGAAATTTTGTAGCATTAAATTCATACATTAAAACAGGGTAAAGCTCTGAAATCAATAAACTAAGTTCCTATCTCAAGAACCTAGAAAAAAGAGCAAAATAAACCTACAGGAAGTAAATGAAAGAAAATAAGCATAAGTCAGTGAAACTGAAAATAGAAAAATGGTAGAGAAAATTATTGAAATAAAAATCTTCTTTGAAACAATAAAATTGACAAACCTCTAGCAAGACTGAATAAGAAAGCAAGACAGAAGACACAAATTACTAATGTCTGCAATGAAACAGAGGCTATCACTACAAATCCTACAGCCATCAAAAGAACAATCAGAGAATACTTTGAGTAACTCTATAAAACTAAATTTGGCAACTTAGACAAACTTGGTAAGTTCCTTTAAAAATAAAATTTACCACAATTCACCCAATTTAAAATAGATAATTTAATAACTCTAACTCTTAAGGATATTGAGTTTGTACTTTTAAGGCCGCTAGAAAAAGAAATGTCCAGGCCCAGATGGTTTCACTGGAGAATTCTACCAAAGATTCAAAGAAGAATTAATACCAATTCTATAAAATTTCTTCCAGAAAATAGAAGCAGCAGCATTCCCCAATTCATTTTATGAAGCTAGTATTACCCTGATACCAAAACCAGTCAAAGACAGTACCAAAAAAAGAGCAAAAAACCAATATTCCTCATGAACATATATACAAAAATTCTTAACAAGCATTAGAAAATGGAATATATTAATATATGAAAGGAATTATACACCACAACCAAGTGTGTGGTTTAGTCCAGAAATTCAAGGCTAGTTTAATATTCAAAAATGAATCATTATAATCCACCATATGACAGACTAAAGAAGGCAAACCACATGATCACATCAGTTGATGCAAAAACATTTTGATAAAATTTAATGTCCATCTTGGTTTTTTTTTTAATCTCATAAAAATAAAAATACAGGGAAACTTCTTCAACTAGATAAAGAACATCTGTCAAATTCTACTATTAACACGGTACTTAATGGTGAACATCAATGCTTTTCCCTAAGTTTAAAAACAAGCTAAGGCTATTCATTCTCACCACTTTTATTCAACATAGTTCTAGAATTTTAGCCAGTTCAGTGAGAAAAGAAAAAGCATACAGATAGAAAACAAATAAATACAATTGTTCCTGTTTACAAATCACATGACTATGTAGAAAATTCCAAGAAATCTATAAAAGAATAAGTGAGTTCAATAAGGTCACAAGATCTAAGATAAACATACAAAAATCAATTGTATTTCTTCTTCCTCATAACAAACACATGGTCACTAAATTTTAAAATACAATACCATTTACAATTGCTGAAAAAACATGAACTACTTAGGTATAAATCTAAAAAAACAAGTACAGGTTGTGTGTGTGTGGAACACTACGCAACACTGATGAAAGAAATCAGAGAAGAGCTATAAAAATGGGGAGAGATACCATGTTCATGGATTGGAAGTCCCCGCATAATAAAGATGTCAATTCTCTGCAAATCAATATACAGACTTGACACAATTTCTATCAAAATCCCAACAAGATTTTCTTGGATTTAGACAAGATTATTCAAAAACATGTACAGAGATACAAAGCTAGCCTAGCTAAAACCATTTTGAGAAGTAAGAAGAAAGTGAAAGGAATCAGTTTCCTTGATTTGAAAACTTACTATACACCTACCACAATTGAGACTCTAATATTGGCAGAGAGATAGCCACATGGGTCAATAGAATAAAAAACCCAGAGACAAACCCACACAAATATGCCTAACAGATTTTTTTTTAAGTACAGAAACAATTAAATGGAGGAAAGATCACTCTTTTCCGTTAACGGTGCTGGAGAAATTAAATATCCCCAGGAAATACATAGGGACATTCCCCCATGACCTAAATTTCATACCTTATACAAAAGTTAACTCAAAATGGATTGCAGATTTAAAGGCAAAACATAAAAATGCTAACATTTTTAGGAAAAAAAATCATAAGAGAAAATCTTCAGCATCTAGGGCTAGGCAAAGTTCCTAGGCTTGATATCAACACCTAATGCATAAAAGAAACCTTGATAAATTAGACTTCATCAAAATGTAAAACTTTTGTGAAAGACCTTGTTAAGAGGATCAAAAGACAAGCCACAAACTGGGAAAAAATATTTGCAAACCATATGTCCCAGGGCTGGTATCTAGAATATATAAAGAACTCTCAAAGTCAACAGAAAAAAAATGAACAGTCCAGCTAGGAAATGGGCAAAAGACATGAACAGACTTAGTTACCTAAAAGAATATACAGAGGGCAAATGAGCACACGAAAAGATGTTCAAAATCATTAGCCATTAGGGAAATGCAAACTAAAACCACAATGAGATACCATGACACCCCTATCAAAATGATGAATAAAAAATAAGTGTAACTCCAAATACCAGGAAAGATGTGGAGAAACCATCACCCACGTATTGTTGGTGGGAATGGACAATGGACAATCACTCTGAAAAACAGTTTGGCAGATTCTTAAAAAGCAAAATATGCAACTGTCATACAACCCAGCAATGTTACTCCAGGGTATTTATCCCAGAGAAAAGAAGACATATGTTCACACACAATCCTGAACACAAATGTTTGTAGCAGCTTTATTTGTAATAGCCAAAAAGGGGAAAACACACAGATGTCCTCCAACCAGAAAGGTTAAACAAACCATGGTGCCTCCACACCGTGAAATGCAGCTAGGCAAGAAAGGAACCGCATTCCAGATACACAGTTCGGATGGATTTCCAGAAAACTACACTGAGTAAAAAAGAAATCTCAAAAGGTATCCACGGTGTAGTTTCACTTACGTCACATTCTTGGGATGAAAAGATTATTAAAATGGAAAACATGTGAGTAGTCACCAGGGGCTGAGAATGGGGTTGGAGGCAGGAGGCTCTGGGATTGATGGGAGTGGCCTGCATCTTGACTCCACTGATGGCATCATCCAGGTTGTGTGACTGTGCCACCATCTTGCCAAATGTGGTGGATGGGGAAGCTGGGCAAAGGCTACACACAGCCTCTGTGGCATTTCTAACAACAGCATGTTAGCCTACAATTATCTCCAAATTAAAAGTTTGATTTCAAAATAAGAATCACCATTCAAAAGTAAGAAAACTAAAACAAAAATAGAAAACTGAAGCCTTTCTACTTTGATTAACTAGGTATTTACTCAGGAAGTATTTCAAAGAAACAATAGCTTCTCTATCATTTAAATCAGATAAACATCCTGGTCTCCCAGGCGAAGATGGTGACAATGACATGAAGCTGAATCACAAAATTCCCTCCCACCAAACCTAACAAAATGCAACAAAGGAAACTGTTTATTAAAAAGACAACAAAAAATCAGCTCTGTTTTCAGCTCAGGAGAGACCAAGGTGAAACTTTCTTGGTTGCTACAAATCTGCGTTCATCTGATGGTGACTGCCTGCCTCCACCATGCGTCTAAGTTTGACTCCAAAAAGATCAGAGTTGAATACCTGAGTGCGCTGCTGCTGAAGTCAGCGCCACGTCTGCCCTGGCCCCCAGATTGGCTCCCTGGGTCTGTCTCCAGAAAAGGTTGGTGATGACATCACCAAGGCAACCAGGGACTAGAAGCATCTGAGGATCACGGGGAAACTGATCATTAGAACAGACGGGCCCAGGTGGAGGCTGTGCCATCTGCCTCTGCTCTGACTATCAAAGCCCTCAAGGAACCGCCAAGAAGCAGAAAGAAACAGAATATTTTAGAGGGGAAATAGCACTTGCGATGAGATGGTCAACGTTACCAGACAAATGCAGCACGGATCTTCAGCCAGAGAAGTCTCTGGAGCGACGAGAGCTCCTAGGGACTGCCCAGTCTGCACGCCACAGTGTTGATGGTGCCACCCTCGTCATGTCTTAGATGACCACGGAACATGGAATGCCAGCTAGTTAAGAAGCACAAAGGAAAATATTTCAATAAAGGATCACTCAACAACCCCAAAAAAGCAAAAAATGAATGAGTAGTAGAAAACGCAGCTAAAAACAAAGAAAAAGAATGGCAGTAAAATAAGGAAAGATGCCATAAACTTCAAAATGGGGAGATGAAGACAAAAAGAGAGCTGTGTCTCATCTCACCGCCCACATCCCAGAAGCAGGGCAAAGAGAGTAAGACCGTGAGTCCCCTGCCAAGAATCCTCCCCAGCCCTCACAGTCTAAGAGAAGAGGACTGAGGCATAAACAGGCCGCCCACGGCACCGTCAAAGGTGGCCCAGAGAAGGGCAGCCTCCCCCACAGCATCTGTGAGCAGCAGAAGAAAACACCAGGCTGCCTCAACCCAGCGGTCACAGTGGATGAGGGGACGTTTGAGAGCCCAAGGCTTTCCCTGTAGGGACGTGAACCCAGGACAGAATAAAACTCTCAGAAGGAAGAGTGGCACTCAAATCCCACCAGAAAGGCCAGACCCACCATGGCCAGGAGGAGCTGATATGCAGGGGGTGTTGAGGAGAATGACTCACGTCACCAGAAAAAGGCAAAATGCAAGTTAGTAAGAGGCCATTTTTGGCTATAAGTGATGGAAATTCAATCCAAGCCATCCAAGAGCATAAAGTGAGGCAATAGAAACTAATAAATTAATAAGGCAAGATAATAAGTTGGTTCTTTGCCAAAACTGAAAGCATGGATAAAACCCTAGAAAAACTAAAACAAGAAAAAATAGAAAAGATACCACGTAATTTGAAATGAAATGAAATAGATATTTATTTTAATTACAAGACAATATCATGAACAACTGTGTATCAATAATTTTAAAATCTCAATAAAATTTATGATAGCATTTTTCAATATATAGCCAAAATCAACCCAAGATGAAACATATGAAAAACTAAATGAAGCAATCATCATTAAAACAAATACAATCAAAAACCAACCTTTGCTGTAAGTTTTCAGTCCTAGGTGGTTATAATGGGAATTCTTGACAGACCATAACAGGACTGGCAGCTCCCATCCGTCCCACACCGTTTCACGGAATAGAAAAGGTGGAACTACTGCTCGCTTTACATCCTGGATGTGAAACGTCAAACAAGGACTGTGTGCCTCAGTCCATCCAGGCTCATAGACAGGGCGGCTGATACACGGCAGAAACTCACTTCTCGCCTTTTGGAGGCTGGAACTCCAAGATCACAGCATTAGCAGGCTCGGTGTCTGCGGAGGGCCCACTCCAGGTTTCTGGGTGCATGGCCATCTTCTCGCTGTGTCCTCACGTGGTAGAAGGGGTGAGGGAGCTCTCTAGGGTTCCTTTTATAAGGCACTGGTCCTATTCATGAGCCTCTGCTCTATGCCTTTGCCACCTCCCAAGGACCTCACCTCCTCCACCATCACCTTGGGGGTTACAAGATTTCAATTTATGAATCTGGTGGGACACAAATATCCAGACCACAGCACAGTAGGAGAAACTAAATCTCCCTTATGTAAAAATGCTTAAGAAAACTACCAAAAAAAGAAGTGAGTTACATCTAAAAAACAATTACATCACAGCCAATTAGTGCTATGTCAGCAATGGAAGAGTAATTCAACACCAAAAGAGTATGTTTGTACAATTAACATATTACCTGTTACTAAAATGAATATGTAATACTATCTGAAAGAAAAAAATTATCTCAGTAGTTTAGTAACTGATAGTTATAATAGTATTATAATAATTTATAATCAATACTTTATTAAAAACTATTCGATGCAATTGTATACTCATTCGTGGTTACAAAATATAAAACACATTCTTAGAAAACTAGGAATAGAAAGGAACATTGTAACTAAGGAAAAGCTAGCTATCTGTTGTTTCTTCTTTTTGGTTTTTTGAGACAGAGTCTCATTCCGTCGCCAGGCTGGAGAGCAGTGGTACCATCTCAGCTCACTGCAACCTCCACCACCTGGGTTCAAGTGATTCTCCTGCCTCAGCCTCCTGAACAGCTGGGACTGCAGGCTTGCACCACCACGCCCAGCTAATTTTTTGTATTTTTCGTAGAGATGGGGTTTCACCATGTTGGCCAGGATGGTGTCTATATCTTGACCTCATGATCCACCCGCCTCGGCCTCCCAAAGTGCTGGGATTACAGGCCCAAGCCACTGCACTGCCTGTACAAGTTATCTGTAAGGAACAATAAACTCATACTTAATGCTAAAACCTTAGAAGTATTCCCATTGATGAGAAAAAGCCAAGTAAACATCCCTCTCACTGTTTCCAAGGACTCCCCACTAGAAGCTCTGCCCAGGCAATAAAACAATTAAAACTGCAATGTTTTGTGGGAGATGTGATTACTAGAAAATTCTATAGCAGCGACAGCCTATTAAAAGTCACAGCAGAATTGAGTACATCAACATCAAGTCAAATTCATTCCTGTTCCCCAAGGATAACCGTTTAAAACACAGTCCACACATTTGCTGAGCCCCCGCTATGAGCTCTCGGTTCTGGGCCCCAGGGGAGAGATGGGAACAGAGAGATGGAAGTGCCCCCACCCTCCCTGAGCTCACAGCAAGAGCAAGGTCAGTGTGAAACACACCATGTATGATGACACACACTTTGGAAAGTAACAGAGCAGGGAATGGGGTGTGTTTCAAAGACGTTGGGTCCTGGAGGCCCTCGCTGAGAAGGTGACTTTCAGCAGAGACCTGAGGAGAGAGGGGTTGGAGGTGCTCGGACAGGGAGAAAAGTGTGCAAGGGCCCTGGCAGGGTGTGTGTAGAGGCTTGAGGAGACACAGAGAGGCCGGCTGGGCACAGCAGGGAGGGCATGGCAGCACCACCTCCAGCTCCGGCTCCAAAAGCTGAGGGATGTGGGAAAGGAAGGACCAGTCTACTTCCTACGCTTCCATCTGTGGGAGAGAAGTCATGGTGGGCTGGTCAGGGTGGCGGGGAAGGCGGACGGGGGCGGCTAAAGGCTGGATAGATCTCCCGGGTGGAGCCAGTAAGACCTGCCCAGGCCATGGGCGTGGAGCGTGAGAAAGAGGAGTCCGGGTCCAGAACTCCAGGTTCCTCGTCTACACACAAGCTGGAAGGAGGAAGATGCCGTCTGCCCAGGGGAGTCACCAGAGAAGAGGTGTCAGTAAGCGGTGAGGTGCTGGGTGAGAGGTGCTGGGTGAGGGGTGCTGGGTGAGAGGTGCTGGGTGAGGGGTGCTGGGTGAGGGGTGCTGGGTGAGAGGTGCTGGGTGAGAGGTGCTGGGTGAGGTGCTGGGTGAGAGGTGCTGGGTGAGGGGATCAGAAGCGCAGAGTGAGACCTGTTTGGCTTTGAGATTCCTATTACACATCCAAGCAGAGATGTTGAGAAATGTTTAATAGACAAGTCTGGAGTGCAGGGGAGGGATTTGTGCTGGAAATTAAAAACAAAAATCATCAGGCCACAGATAATGTTTAAAGTAACTCGTAAAACCAGATAAGATCATCGAGCAGCTGAGGGTCAGTGACATTAAGGGATCAGAGAGATGGGACAGCCACTGGAGGATGAGAAGACACAGCCGGAAAACCAGGAGCAAGCCGACGGGTGTGGCAGAGCAGCATCCCAGGGAGAACACAAGGCAGGCAGTGCGTCAGAACGTGCAGGCCCTTGCTCCACCCAGCGCTCAGGGCGGTCAAGTCAGACCAGGCCAGGAAATGGACCACTGGATTCAGCAATGTGTCCATGAGACCAGGAAGAGGAAATGAAGACAGTGAGTGCAAATACAGAATCGAAAAAAAAGATATTGACAGAAGCAACAAAATCTTTAAAAGGAAAGAAAGTGACCTGACAATAAATCCAACCAAAAGTAGGAATGACCTCCAGGGGAAAAATGTATAAAACATTGTTGAAGATGATTTGAAAACACCTAATTAGATAGAGAGATAGATAGATAGATAATAGATATTGACCAGCCTGTGTTTCACTTTCAATATATATTCAATAAGTTACACAAGACAGTCAATAATGTTGAATAAAGTAAATTTTCTATCAGATGATGTAAGTAGCCAGAGAAATTTAAGGCAAGCTGGGCCCACATTTAAGGCAGTCCGTGCCAAGGTTTGGTGTAAATGCTTCTTAACTTAGGTTATTTTCAACTTACGATGGTTTATTGGAAGGTGCATCTGTATTCACATCTGAAAACCATTCAAATTAAATTGTGTTAAACTTTCAGTTCCTCACAGCACTACCCACATTTCAGGTGTTCATATCACACGTGGCTGGCTGTTTCTGTATTGACTAGCACAGAAAGTTGTATTGCACAGGGCTGGTACTTCAGGGTAAGCCCGCCTTACACCTCACAGGGGAAAGGGCAGCATGTTACTTTGGAAAGTAACAGAGCAGGGAGACTCTGCCTCCTTTAAGCCCTTAGACACAGGGACACCCCTGTGCATGTATAACCTATGCACACACGTGTGCACACACGTATGCATGCACATGCACTCTTACTGACACCTGCACACACCCATATACACACATCTCTCGTGCAACCTAAACGCCCATTGCATCTGGGAAGGCCTTTGGGCAGGGTAGCAGCAGTCACTGAACAGGGGTGTGTGAAGACTCTAGCAGTTGTTGTCAGCCAGGGGCACTCGGGCAAGCTGCCCCCACTCCCACTTGCTTTGTGGGGGGTGGTTCTCAGGTTGGCTATGGAGGGAGGCACTGATTAGAGGGCCCTCATCAGTGGGTGCTAATACGGGTACTACAGGGAGGCACTGATTAGAAGGCCCTCATCAGTGGGTGCTAATATGGGTACTACAGGGAGGCACTGATTAGAGGGCCCCATGTGGGTGCTAATATGGGTACTACAATTACGAGAACACATGGACACAAAGAAGGGAGTAACAGACACTGGGCCCTCCTTGAGAGTGGAGGGTGAGAGAAGGAAGAGGAACAGAAAAAGTAAGTACCAGGTAGTCAGCTTAGTACCCGGTGATGAAGAGTGGCATGCAGGGCCCTATTAGGGAAGTTTGAGAGCATCGACGAGGTTCCTGACTTCCTGGAATTGTCCAGCACAGGCCTGTCAGCTGGTGGGCAACAGGTAATCCCAACAGCAGTGTCTTTACTTCAGAGACAGACCCAAGTAACCAGCACCATGGAACATGCCACGTTCTTGTGTATGAGCTTCTACACTTAAGAAATGCCATCAGAGATTCTTAACAGTCATCCTCTTTCTACGGACAAAAATCTCCCTTAGCATCAATCAGGCAACAAGCAAAGGAGCTGTTTTACTTTGTCTTCCTTTTAAAGATTTACGGCGGGCATAGTGGTTACATTTCACGATCCATAAAAACCCAATCCCTGGAAATTGTCCAGTGCCTCACAAATCACAAAGTGATGATGTAGCAAAGCTGGCCCTAAAACTCAGCGACGGCCTCCTGTGTGTGTGTGAGGGCATGAGTATGAGCACGCCTGGGGAGTGAGCATGTGTATGCATGTGTGAGAGCATGGGTGAGTCCATGTGTTCATGAGCCGGTGTATGAGTGCATGTGTGAGAAAGCAGTTCTGTGTGCATGTGTGTGAGCATGAGTGCATGTGTGTGCACATGTGAGCATGAATAAGTGTATGTGTGTGAACATGGGTGAGTACGTGTGTGCATGTGTGTAAAAATGGGTGAGTGTATGTGTGTGAGCAAGTGTGTGTGACTGCGTGAGCAAGCATGTGTGTGAGTGGGTGCAAGCATGCAGGGCACATCTGTGAGCATGGATGAATGTGTGTGTAATCATGGGTGAGTGCCTGTGTGTGCTTGGGTGTGAGCACGTGTGTGCATGTCTGTGAGCATGCATGAGTGCATGTGTGTGAGCAAGTGTGTATGACTAACTGTATAAATGTGTGTGGTCATGTGTGCACAATGTTTGAGCATGTGTGAGTGTGTAAGTGTATGTGAATGTGTGTAAGCATTGTGAGCACATGTCTGAACATGTGTGTGTGCACATGTCTGAGCAAGTGCATGTAGAGTTTAGCTGGAAATTTCACGCGTGCAGGGTGTGGGTCTACACACACACACACACACACACACACTGCTCCTTCCATCTCCCTGGCCTGGGGTGCCCCATCCGTCCCTCAGGCATCATCTCTGCTAATAGCCATGCAGCCCAACCAGAGCCAGAAGGAAGCCACATTGGTGATGCCACACAGCTCCACTCAGCTGGCAAACAGTAGTTTCTCTCACTCGAGAATGAGCTGGTCAGCCTGGAGCCAGTGTGATGGCAGCACTCCCTACCAAGCCTCCCTGGGGCTGGGGAGGAAACGCTGCCCCGAGGCCTGGACTGTGCTGTGCCCATGCTTGGCTTCACCTGCTGCCAAGGGGGCACCAAAGCTGTGGGTCCCTGTGGGAGTGGCACAGGACAAAGGCCACAGGAGGCAGAGGTGGGCATCATGTCCTCACTGGGTGCATTCAATGCCCCAGAATGTGAGCAAGTGTGTGTGTGTTTGTGAGCAAGCAGGTGTGTGACTGGGTGTAAGCACGCACGTGCATGTGTGTGAGCATGGGTGACTGCATGTGTGTGAGCAAGTGTGTGTGAGCAAGCATGTGTGTGTGTGAATAAGCACATGTGTGTGTTTGTGAGCAGCTGTGTGTTTGTGAGCATGTGTGTGTGCAAGCACATGTGAGTGGGTGTAAGTATGTATGTGCATGTGTGTGCGCATAGGTGAGTGCATGTGTGTGAGCAAGTGTGTGAGTGTGAGTGTGTTTGTGTGCACCCCCCAGCGCAGCCTGGCCCACTGGGACCGCTGGCACCCAACGTTCTAATCAGGAAAGCGGAGCCTGCTGAAGATATTGCCGCAGGCTGTGGCCACTCAGCAGAAGGGTCAGAAACCCTGGCCTAGGCGCTCCTGGGCGCAGACTCCTGGGTGGTCAATGAGATCTCAACAGAAATTGAGTCGCCACTTATTTATTTCGCATTTGTGTGCCCCGGTTCTCTGCTAATAAGAAAAGTTGGCAGAAAAGCCCACTTCCTGGGGCAAGCAGCTATTCTAGGAGAGTGTGGGGATTGGACATGGATTCAAAGGGCTCTCCCCAGCCCCACTCCCGAGTCCCTTGAGGGCCCTGAGACCAGCATTCCCGACCTGCATACCCCAGGTAGCACCGAAGGCCTCAGCTGCACAAAGGGAGACTTCGCAGACTCCCCGTCTCCAATTTCACCCGGCGGCCTCCCTTTCTGGTGCCCCAGGAGGGGTGGGGGTTGGGTTTGGCTTTCTGTGGGGCAAGAAACCACAAGCCAGCCCTGGTGGTAGATTTGGGTTTCCACTCTGTAACAGGAGCTGGGCTGTCACTGCCGTCGGAATCAAGCAGACCACTTTTTCCAGAAGAATCCTAGGTCACACTGAAAACAAAGCAAAATAAACTCACCATCCGACAACCACTCCCAGGTGACATATCATCCTCCGCTTGGGTTTCCTTTGGCTTTTGTTTGTGGCAAGAATGTGGAAACATTGAAATCCAGTCTTTCCCCTGGAGACGTGGGATTTTGTTAACATTTGGGGAAAGTCAAAACTGAGAGTGTGGCAGCCTCAGCATCAGGACCACGTGGTCCCTGGGTCCCAGAGTGAGGGCGGCTGCCCCTGGCGCTCCATCCCGTCTGTGCTTGGGCCCCATACAGTCATGCCAGCACCAGGCAGGGGCTCTCTTTTTTGGCACCAGGTCGTTTGGACCATAGACGGAAGAAAGGGCCCTTGATAGTCCTGCAGGAGTCGTATAGGACTATCCACAAAGAATAGAAACCTGGATGTTGTGGTGGGGCCATGTCAGGAATCCCCTGTGAGTGCCACGCTTGAACACTGTGGTAACCAATTGAGGGTCCAGCAGTCACAGGAGGGGTCTCCTCATCAGGAGGATTTGCAGCCATTCCTGCGCTGGCATTTAAGAGCAGATTCACACACTCTGACCATCAGCCCTGCTGAAAAGAGAGCCACAGCTGTTTGTCAGAAAATAAGAAGAGCAGCCAGGACCCGAACCTGAGCATCGGATGCCTCACTGCACAGGGACCAGAACCTGAGCATCGGACGCCTCACTGCACAGGGACCCTAACCTGAGCATCAGACCTCCTCTGCCTCAGAACCTGAGCATCTCACCGACACTGCGTCGGGGTCACAGGAGAAGAGCCAGCTTCCCCTTGAGGCCCTTCTGCATTCACACGTCTGTGACTCTCCACTCTCAATGGCTGTAAGGAGAGCACAGGCAAACGCTTCGCAGACCAGGAGCGTAGGGGCCGGGGAGTCAGTACGGAGAGACCCCAGAGGCAGGGCACACTGAAGACTCCATATTTATCTGTTTTGTTTTATAAACAGATTCATCAGCAGACAGTGAGTGATTTTAAAGATCCAAGTATAGACTTGGCTATAAAAAAGTAATTGCCAATCTCAGACAATGACGCGCACCAGATCCGTGATGCAGAAGACCAAAGGCTTGATGCCAACACGTGGCGGTGGAGGGTGGGGGGGCGGAGGGTTGGGGGGCACAGGGTGGGGGTGGCCGAGGGTGGGCAGAGTGCCATTGGAGTAAGGGGCTGCAGCATCTGGTCACCTTTCCAGAACTCGAACTAAGAAAGCAAGGATAGAAATGGGACTGCAGACAGAGAGGAAACCAGAGGAAAGAGGAGTGTCAGAAAGTCTTACAGAAACTCAAAGGGGAAGTCCCACCCCCAGTGAGCATCGGGCAGAGCGTTCTCAGTTGCAGGTGGTTTAGAAGCCACAGTGGTGTCCCTGGAAGCCAGTAGCGTGCATTGCAGTTGCTTAATCCCGGCACAATAATCTCGCTACCCATTTTCCAGCATTTTCCTTAGGTGTTCAGAGAAGTATAATATTCTGAGAAAGTTGCGGCATTTGGAGTTTTAACACAGGAGTGAAAAGGAAGTCCAGCGGACTGTGTCTGCACACTCAGGATCCCGCAGCAGCCAAGCCTCTGTCTGGCACCAGGCATCGATGTCCGCGAGACGAACTGGAAACCGCTCTTCCCGGAAGCACAGCACTTGCGCGGGCGCTGTGCACAAGTGCGTGCAGAAGGCTGGAAACACCATCCTGCCCCCCTGGCTCTCAGGGTCTCCAGACCCATGGCCTCAGCAGTATCTGCAGCGCCCGCAGTGTTCCAGATTCTGAGACCCAGCCCACACCCATGAGTCAGGAATGCTGAGGCTGGCTCAGGAAACCTGTGCGCTCCTGGGCTCTCCAGGCTGATTCCGACGCACCTGAAATCTAAGAGCTGTTGCTCCGTTTGACAGCTCTCACTCAGTCAGAACCACCTGGGGATGCTGCTGAAATCCCACACGGAGGTTCTGTTCCCAGGACTCTGTGCATGTGTCCTGGGCATCCAAGAGTCTTAAAAGCTCCCCAGGCGCCACTGCTGTGAATCCAGGGAGGGGCCGTCAGCAAAGTGGCTCCATGGTGGAAACAGACCTCACAGTTCCGAATGCGACGCTCCCACTGCCCCGTGTAAAGAGACGTCACAGTTCCGAATGTGCGGCTCCCACTGTCTCATTTAAAGAGACAGGTTTTGTGCTTTGAGCCTTTTAGAAGAAAAGTGACATGGAGCTCTAAAACAATACGTGGTTTATGAAAGTTCAGTTAAAAGTTGTTAAGATGGTAAATTTTATGTTATGTATATTTTATAAAAAATAGAGGACATGTAGGATATTATAAAATAGTGCTGCCTGGAATTTTCATGCCCATGAATAAAGTCCATTCCCTGGGTCGTCTCTGAACCAGTGTGCCCCTGAAGCCTCTTCACCCTCTGGATCATGCCGCTGCCGATAAGAACCACACCGTGCTGCACCCACCTCCCTGCTGCCATTTTGTGGGGAAGGAAAATGAGTTTAATCTCTTTTCCTGACCCCACGCTCCTTTTCCACGGTTAACAGAAAAAAATCATATAATGGAACTTAGAGTTGTCAAGGCCCACAGGGCACCGAGGCTCATTAAGCAATAAAGATTGTGATTGAGAACATTGTTGAGGATTAATGACAGGCCGGGGCGACAACGCACAGCTGACGGCTGGGAAGCCCCGTTGGCCCGAGCGCTACCAAGCACCCCCCAAGGCGGTCGGGGCCTTTGTCAGCCGCCGAGGACAGCCCTGGGCAGGGCGGGACCCTCCTGAGAAGCCCGCCCTCGGTGCCCGCACCTCCTCTGCCTGCCGCGCCTCCGTCCCCGCGGAGCCCATCTGCCGCCACAGCCACATCCTGCATTCCATCCACTTAAAGCCTGTTGTGCAATCCCTTTGGACCGGTGGACACCTAATTAAAACAAATTAACGATCTGAAGCAGAAACTGTGTTTAATGAAGCCTCGCTCAGGCCTGCGCGTGGTGCCAGGGCTGTTTGCCTACAAATATTTACCCGCCCGTGGGGGGAAGAAGCACGGCCACCTGTCCCCAGCCTGCCCTCCACCCGCGGGCAGTGCCAAGTGGGGTTCCTCCACCTCCGCCACCACGACCCTGGTCCCTGTGCCCACGGAGCGCAGGAACGGCGTCCTCCTCCCTCCCTCCGCCTGCCCTCCCTCGTGCTGGGGTCCTGACGGGCCCCCGTTGGCCACCCCTTGTGATCCAGTCTGAGTCCGGCTTTGGCAATTTCAAGTTCACCCCACAACTGGGTGGGGTTTCCCGTGGATGGGGCCAACAGCCCGAAAACCCACCGTTAAAAGTAAAAAGCTTGTGGTTTTTTTTCCTGAGAGATGAGACCCACCTTGAGGGCTCTTGCTCCAAGAATCGCTTCAACACTCATGTCAGGTCTGGTAAGATGGTGAGATTTTTATAACAAAGAAAACATAATTTGTTTTAAAAACAAATGGAAGGAGAAAGAGGAAAGGAGAGAGGAGCCTAAAAGAGAAGGCGAGAAACAAGGCAGAAAGCTGGAGCAGGAGGAACGGGAAGGGGACCAGCCGAGGGAGCAGACGAGCCCCGACCAACCTCCAACTCGAGTTCTTGGCCTCATCCGTCTCCTTCTGAGTTCTCAGCTGACAGTGACTCCGAGGAGCACCTCCAGCTGGGGTCCCAGGTCTGCACATGTTCCCACCACGAGACCCTGAACACCCACCCGCCCACGTAGCCCCGCGCTCAGCCACTGTCAGCCCTCCACGAAGCACAGGACTCCGCAGCCGCCAGTGTGGGTGATTCAGACATCAGCCCCATTAGGCAAGGCCCAGAGGGAGCTCAGGGTGAGGCCCCTTCCACAAACAGAGTCCCGGAGCCACACAGGAAGCTGAGGCCCGGATGGGATGGCAGGAAACGGCCTCTTCTCCATGCCCAGGATGGGACGGGGGCGCCACCACTGCTCCTGCCATGCCTGGGATGGGACGGGGCAGAGGGCGGGGGGGAAGGCCTCTCCACCAGATGCCCAGGGCAGGGCCTGAGTCCACAGCACACTCAGGGCCCCACAGAAACATTTTAATCTCTATTAAAATAAGAAGGAAGGAAACAAACTGCTAGTGGAAGAAAATGTTTTGTCGTGTACTAATGTATCCATGTTTTTCCCATGCGGTTGTAAATGTCATTTTTAATCTTTCTTAGGAGGGTGGGCCCTGCACCGGCAGCTCTAGCGGCCAGGCCTGTGCGTCGCGTCCAGGATACTTCCTGGGCCGGCTGCTGCTGCGCCAAGCAGCTGGCAGGGAGGCCACAGCCTTCCCCACCAGCCCCGGCCTGTGGTCTGGGCCTCTCCCCAGAGCTGCCCCTTCCCCTAAAAGCACCTCTGCGCTGACGGTGATGTCTGGGCTGGCCCCAGGCCCATACTCTAGAGGAGACACCCCCGCTGCTGCTGCACACAGGTAGGCAGGCCGCTACCTGTGTGCTCAGGTCCCTGTAGACTCTGTGGCCCTGCGGACCACCTCTGCCTCTTGGGCCCCACGGGGGACAGGGCCAACACAAATCCATGCCCGCCTGTCTTTCCAGACCGTCCCCGCTTCCCTCTGCCCTGCACTGCTGGTCCCTGCCTGCAGCCCTGAATTCCTGCAGTGTGCGAGGCAGGATGTGCATCACTCAGGAATTCACTTTCTCACCTGCCTGTCGCAGCCTGAGCCCGTGAGCCCGCAGGGCTCAGCGCAAGTCCCATCTGCTCACTGGGCAGACACACAGCAGGCCGTGACTCGGGAGAGGGAAGTCCCTCGGCTACAGACTATTAATTTTAAATCCAGGAGGCCAGGTGACACCCTATTCTGAACATCAAATAAAGGGAAATGAATGCATGGCATACCAGGCGGGCCAGCTCCCAGGTGCTCAGGCAGGAGGCGGCTGTCCCTGGGGTTGGTTTTCCCTGTGCCTGGCACCCTCCTCTCCAGGTGCACCAGAGCTGACTCTGCACTGCTGAGCAGGCTGGGGGAGCACTGCACCCCACAGGAATGCTGCCTGCTGGGAAGGGCACAAGATAACAGAGCCCCCAGCCACACAAAGGGACAGCCTCCAAAATCGACATGTTCGGAATCAGCCACGCAAAGGGACAGCCTCCAAAATCAACACATGCACAAGGAACCAGCAGCCGAAAAGGAGACGCTGCCTCAAGCCGCTCCCGGAAGCACTTGTCGCTCCCACCTCCAAGCACACGCCAGCGTTTCCCTGGTTTGGAGCTGCCCAGCCCAGCGCAGCACTCTTGCCGGGTACCAGAGCCTGCAGGAGGAGAGGAGGCGCCCAGCCCACTGTGCTGTGGGGACCCGCAGGGCTGACACGCTCGTGCCCACTGTGTCACTGTGGTCATTGCATGACCACAGCCTAGTGGGTTTCCTCTGCCTTTGCCCAGCCCGCTAAGGACATTGCTGAGGTCAAACGGGTCTTAGATGCAGTTTTCTGGACTCCTGAACTGAATGGACTTCATAAACATAGTTTACTTTTTAAATTTAGTCTTTTATTACGTTCTTCCAGATAATGTGTCCCAGCCTGCCCCCGTTTGCCGGAAAACCAAGCTCGTTCCCACCGTATCCACAGTCCAGCACGAGATACGTGTAAACAGGTCAGTGCTGTCAATGTGAGAAGTGCCGGATCTTAATGCTTAGAGCTGAAAGAGACCGTGTTCAGCGCCAGCACTGCCACCTCATGCAGGAAAAGCACAACGCGTCACTCGCTGAGGTCAGACCTGCAGTCTATGTGGCTCCACCTCCAGCCTCACCTTGCCCACGGCCCTGCCCCAGTGAATTCACAGGACACTGGACGCTGGCCTCCTCTGCTTGTAGTCCCATCCCTGCCTTCCAGGCATTGTCCAGTGAGAGGCCCGCTCAGCTCAGTGGATGCCCGATACTGCAGGAGGAATCGTGATTGGAACCATCAGATTCGAATATCTTTCATAAGCCTTCTTTCTAAACCTCCAGCGAGCTCACACTTGCCTGATGGAATCCAACCATCATTCCCTCCCCGTCCTGGCACCTCGACAGCTCTTGCAATATGATCATGACCTGGCAAGAGCGTACTGTTTGCAGATGCACGGCTACCGCGTGTGCTTTGTTGACATGCCAAGCAGAGGAGGCTGAAGAAGAGCCCTTCCAAGATGCCACCTGCAGCTCTCACTGTTCTTGTCACTACATTAAACACATTTGGCCGTCGTTAGTTCAGATGAAAATACAAATAGATTTCAGTCGTGTTGGTGATTCCCACGAGAGGTTTCGCTGAGTCCCACGAGTGGGGCACTGACATACTTTCTCTCCGTCTGCTGTTCCCTCCGTCTGACGCCCACCATGTGCTCCATGTCCCATTGGTTTCCACCTCACACTGTGAACGATTGTTGCACAACACCCAAGGCTTCATTTCTTTCACCTAATAAGGAGGACTTTCGCCATCGGTCAGCAGTGCAGGGGCTGGTGTCCTCGACTCGTGAGTCTGCAGGGCCTGTGCCCACTGCTGTCTCCTGCCTGTGTGTGGGCCTGACCTGGGGCCCCCTCCTCTGGAGGTGCCCAGGACTTCCCCTTGGTTTAGCCGTGGAAGTCTTGTGTCCCGGAGAGAGGTCTCCATGCCAGGCAAACCAGGTTTGTTGGTCATGCTGTGACCTAAAATCGCATCCCCTTCAATTTGTCTTATAGCAAGCAGATTTTGACAGCACAAAGCTTTCTTTGAAAATTTAAGTGTGGCTGGGAGCAGTGGCTCACGCCTCTAATCCCAGCACTTTGGGAGGCTGAAGTGGGCGGGTTACCTGAGGTCAGTAGTTTGAGACCAGCCTGGTCAACATGGCAAAACCCCATCTCTACTAAAAATAAAAAAAAATAAAAAAAAAAGAATAGCCAGGCATGGTGGTGGGCGCTATAATCCCAGCTACTTGGGCAGCTGAGGTAGGAGAATTGCTTGAACCCAGGAGACCAAGTGAGCTGAGATGGCACCACTGCACTCCAGGCTGGTGACAGAGCAAGACTCCGTCTCAAAAAGAAAAGAAATAAATTTGAATGCAATTTTTAGTGAAGGCTAAAGGAAAATGGAGAATGAGCTGAGGGATGTGATCTGAATCCTGATGAAGGCCTGAGAAGAGGGGTCAGAGAAGTCGGAACCAGAAGCGGATTCTGAGGGGCTCTGGGGCCCCTCCCTCACTCTCAGCTTGCGTGGCTTTTATTTACACGTGATGCGGTCTGCGTTTGCGGGGACAGCGCGTAGGACACCCCAGCAGCTTTTCCACCCCAGGTTCCTGTCAGGGGCAGGGAAAGCATCAGAACGGCAGGCCACAGGTTACCAGCAGGGTGCATCCTGTCCGGCAGCTTCCCCCGACCCTCGCTGTGTGTTCTCGGCTTTTCTCCCCCAGGAGCTGCGGGGGCTTTGGCCACACCCTACTAGGGCACAACCCTCTGAGGCTGAGGCACCAACATCTGCCTGGTTCTCTGCACTTACTGGGATTGGGTTGAACATCGCACCAAAACTCACAGAGAGCAGCAGTCAGCGGCCCCCAGGCTGGGCTGGTGCCGGGAATTCAGCTCTGAGCACGCAGGAAGCAGCCTGCCTGTGCCCGGCCGGGGCCCTGGGTTTCTCCTTTGCTTTGTTCCCCAGGGGGTGCGGGCTGGCATGCTGTCTTGAAGGGGCGAGGAGATGCCAGCCTAGGCAGTTTCCAGGGCAGGCCCCAGCAATGCCTGGCGTGCGTGGCGGGGAGTGCGGCCATCTGGTCATTAGGGCCAAGCTGCTGCCAGCACCAGCGGCTCTTTCTCCATCTCATTCCAGGGGCTCTGGAGCCTACGGCAGAGATCCCAGGGAGAGCCTAGCTACTAGCTAAAGTTCATTTTCACGTCTTCTCCGATCTTGGACAGAGGGGACGAATTGCACTGTGGGAAATGTGCACACGTGTCTGTGTGTTCTTGCTTGTGTGTGCAGATTAAGAAACCAGGTGTCGAGGACAGCGGGAGAGTCAGGAGCCAAGGGCGACAGGGACATCAAAGTCCCAGGAAGCCGGAGTCACAGGAGGAGGAGCAGAGGCCAGGCAAGGGTGGAAGACCAGGACCTCATGCGAAGCACAGGGTTGGGGGCTCATGCAGTGGCCACAAAAACCAAACCAGGGACAGGCTCTGCCCTGAGTTGCCGCAGAGAGAGGCTTTGAGCTTTGTTCCCCAGCGGGAGCTGCCCCTAGAGCGAGGGGACGGACACAGGGCCTCCTGCGCTGGCTGCGCACTGGACTCTCACCCCCTCCTCACACCACCGCACTTCTCAGCACGCTTCCTTGTTCATGTCTAGCACTCTGACTTTCATGGTAAAAGATGCCACACACTTAAGAGCCAGGATGAATTAAGTTGTTGAGGGCAAGTTTGCATCTCATAAGTGGGTAAGCCCCAGGGGCTCAAGCAGATCAAGACCCAGTAGATAACATGCCTTCCGCAGCTCTGAGCCTCCCACCTCCCTCTCAGCTGCTCACAGAGGAAGCCACTGATGTGAATGCAGAAGGTGTCCTTCAGCTCCCGACAATGAACCCCTGGAGCAGGAAGCTCAGCCGTCCACCTGCATGCAAGCGAGTCAGTGCTAATGTGACCTCAACCCTCACCTGTCCAGAAACGTGTGACAAAGCACCGGGAGAATGCATGCACCCAAGAGAGTAGCAGAGTCCATGAGAAACATTCACCACCACACTGTTTCAGGAAAGAAGAGGGGTAAGTAGCACTGCCTGGTCCAGGGCCTAGGCAGGCGAGGCGGCTTCCCCACACAGTGAGGTGTCCACACCAGGCAGGGTGGTCTCAGACCTTGTGCAAAGTGCCCAGAAGTGCTCAGGGCCATCTGAGGGTGAACGATCTGCTCCCTCAGCTACCCCTGACCTTGGCAATCCTGGACAGCAGACAGGCGGCAGAGAATGATGGAGGGACCACATGCGGCAGTGCTGGTATCCGATGACTCACCTGGAAGGAAGGCGGGCGAGGATGGTCAGGTACGTCGCAATCCTTTGGAAACTGTTCACCTGTACCTAATATTTATTCTAACTCTCTTTGAAACAGGCCTCCCCTGTCCTACTGGATAACAGAGAAGAGGCAGGACGTGGAACCCGACATGGACCCCTATGCAGCTGTCCCAGCTTCCCCAGCACACGTCGATTTGGGCTCCCAGACCTCAGCCCAAGCCTGGAAATTTTACTATAGCTGGGAAGGAGGTTGAAAATACCACAAGAATGGGACCTTGTAGCTCTCCGAGATTTCTACTTCTAGCCAGGTGGGAACCAGAAAAGACAGCAAAGCGGCAGCCCTGGGCCTTGGCCTCCTGGGTGTGGGCTGTGCTGCAGAGATACCTGGGCACCAGGGCTTCTCACTCACTTCGCGTGATGCTCCTCAGCCTTAATTGCAATGCCACATGGGTCTTTCTCTTCAGAGAAATAAACATGCTTAGAGAATGTGAAGTTTTCCTAGGGACATGGAAGAGGGTTCTGTTTATCTTGCTCACTTCCCAGCAAATTCTGGTCAGGAGCCAAATGCCCCGATATGACAGAGACCTTAAAAATCTGGGCCCAGTTCCTGCTGCTGTGTGTGTTCTGGAAACGTCCAGACCCTGAGGGCCAGCAGCTCTGGTCTCAGGAACCTGGCTGTGCTCAGCTTGGCCTGGCGCGGGTCACTGCAGCCAGGAGGAGGACGTGTGAAACCCTCCCTGGGGCCACGTAGTGGAAAGGGAGGAGTCCCACCTGGCAGGGCAGCTTTGCCCTATTAGCCCAGGGACTCAGAGAGACCCAGGAGCAGCAGAATCCATGGCTAGTCACGATGCCACAGAGAGTGAGTCACACAGCCAGGGAGAGTCAGTCACGCAGCCACAGGAATCAGTCACACGGCCACAGAAGTCAGTCACACAGCTGGGGAGAGTCAGTGAGACAGCTTGGGAGAGTCAGTCACACGGCCACAGGAGCCAGTCACACAGCCGGAGAGAGTCAGTCACACAGCCGGGGAGTCAGTCACACAGCCAGGGAGAGTCAGTCACACAGCCGGGGAGAGTCAGTCACACAGCCACAAAGTCAGTCACATGGCTTCAGGGAGAGTCACATGGCCACAGGGAGTAACACACAGCCACGGGACTTACACAGTCATGGAGAGTCAGCGACACAGCCGTAAGGAGTCAGTAACACGGCTGTGGAAAGTCATTCACACAGCCACAGAGCATCAGTCACACGACCATGGGAGTCACATGGCCACAGAGAGTGACACAGCCATAGGGAGTCAGTCACATGGCTATGGAAAGTCAGTCACACCACCACAGGGAGTCAGTTGTGCAGCCGCAGGGAGTCACACAGCCCAGGGCAAGTAACATCTGGGAATGGCACCATTCCAGGGCACTGGAGGTGGTAGCTCAAGCTCTGCACTGTCTGTCCCCAGTGTCTGCGAGAATAATGCCTCAAGGCTCTGCTGCACCCCCAGCTTTGTGCCAGCCAGCATGTGAGTATGTGTGTGCAAGTGCACACCTGAGTGTATGTGTGTGAGTGTGTGTGCACATGCGAGTGTGCATGGGGGTGTATGAGTGCAAGTGTGTGTGTGTGAATGTGTGTGTGCCTGAGTGTGCACATGTGTGCACATGCTAGTGTGTGTGTGTGCATGTGTGTGCATGCAAGTGTACACATGTGAGTTTGTGCATGTGAGTGCATGTGTGAGTGCACGTTCAAGTGTGTGCTTGGGAGTGTGCATGAGTGTGTGCATGCAGGTGTGTGCATGTGAGTGTATGCGTGAGAAGGTACATGTGTGCATGTCCACGTATGTGTGAGTGTGCACATGTGAACGTACACAAACGAGTGTGCGTGTATGCAAGCGTGGGCAGTGGGTGTGTGCGTGCAAGTGTGTATGTAAGTGTATGCATGTGTGTATGCGAGTGTGTGCATGTGTGCATGACTGTGCGAGTGTGCATGTGAGGGTGTGCATGTGAGTATGCATAGCAGTGTGCCTGTGTGCATGCGGGTGTGCACGTGCAAGTGTGCATGTAAGTGTATGCATGCGAGTGTGTGCGTGAGTGTATGTGTGAGTGTGTGCATGGGATTGTGCATGTGCGTGTGTGTGCGAGTGTGTGCGTGAGTGTGCATGTGTGCAAGTGTGCTTTGGCCTGATCCTAGAAAGCATGGCAGCTCCAATGCCAGGATTCACATCCTGACTCTAGACAGGGCCCTGCCCCTGCTGAGTGGGCTCAGTGGGCCTTGAGGGGCTGGGGGGACCCAGGTGGGTGGCTTTGCACCCAGATGAAGCTCACGTGAAAAGACAGCTGACGAATCCCAGCTTCGCCAGAGCTCTTTGTAGGTGGTTCTCTTGGCGCCCTCAGTGGGAGTGTGTGGCAGCCTAGGAGACGCCCAGGACCTGAAGGGGGACTGCAAATCTGGCTGAGAAATCAGGACATTTTGTGTATTTAGAATAAATTGTTTGTATTCAGGTTGGGGTGAAGGGCATTTCGTTTTCGTGATGAAGGCCAGGAGCTCTGAGTTAAACTAATATTTTGAGGGAGACACACAGTTGCTCGGCCGCCCAGCCACAGGCCCTGCTAGGGAAGGAGGGTGGGGTCTGGAACACTGGAACATTTGCAGAACTCTAGGGGAGCAGCAGGTGCTGCATCTGGCCACCATGAGATTATGGACGCATCTCTTGTTTGTCAAAGTTGCAGTTCTTCCTCTAGCCGCTCCAGGCTGTTTCCCTGGGATCATTAGTCCCATGTGGACCCAGAGTGGGCCTGCAGACCTTCATCCCACTCACTCACCCAGAGACACCACCCATGGGAGTGGCGCTGCAGACAGAGACACCACCACAGGAGCGGCACTGCAGACAGAGACACGACCACGGGAGCGGCACTGCCACAGGGACACCACCACGGGAGCAGCACTGTGGAAAAACATCACCATGGGAGTGGCACTGCAGAGGCCTGGCATGGCTGTGGCTCCCAGGATCCACTTGAAATGCCCCCTGGGTATTTGGAGACAGAGCTTGCTCCCAAGGGGAAGCCACAGAGAACGTGGAAGGATGCGAATGCTCCTGCCGTCACTCACACGGCGTGATGCAGAGAGCGCAGGTGATGGGGACTCTGCTCCTTGGGCCTCTCACCACCTGTCTTTATTCATGGCATCTTCGTTCTCTCCTTTTTTACTGAGGCCAAATGTCCAGCTGCTAAAGCGCTGTTTTGTGTCTCCTAGACTGTGCTCAGGACACGAGCACAGAAGTCCGGTTCCACTTTGCCAACAGGCCACCGGTTGGTGCCTCTGGTGAGTAACAGGCATTGGGGTTAAAATAAAACCGTCTGCACCTTGCACTACCCTGTGGCCAGTTGCTTCTCCTCGGGCTTTTCTCCTCCTGGGAGAGATGTGTGATTTACAGAGCCTGCGCTTCCAAGCCCACACGAGGCTGGGCTTCGCGGTCCCTCCTCTCTGCACGCGCTCCTTGTTCCTCCCACCCCGGATGACGTGGGGCCCCAAGCTGCCTTTCCAGGTGGGAATTATGCACCAGAAGCACCGCAGCTGTTCCTGCCTCACGTGTCCTCCCAGGCTGCTCTGTAACTTGCGGGATTTGAGTCTGAGAAGCGGTTCTGTGCATTTGAAGAACGGGTTTGCTCCGAATGGTGAGAGCAAGAGGAACTTTCTCATTTCTCTCCCTTGAACCACATTCCTCTGGCCCTTAAGCTCCGAGTGCTGATATGCCTGAGCACGACATGGGGTCGGGAGCATGGAGATTCGGCCCAGGGAAGGCTGCTGAGGCCGCTGGCATCAGGCTCAGCCCTGACTGAAGGGCCAGGCGGGCTTGGCAATTTGCTGGACTACCCCGGATAACAGCATCCTTGTCTACGGACCTAGTAGCTTTTTAGGCCGTTCCTCATGCTGGAGCCACCTGCGCACTTAACTAAGGCCACAGCAGCCCAGTGGAAGACCGCCTGGCTGTCCCATCTGAACGGAAGGGTGAGCTGAGCCCGGGGACAGCGCAGCCACCGGAGCAACCTGGTGTCATCGTCAGGACACACGAGGGCCTGTGTGGTGCCCGCCTTCCAGAAACAATTCAGAGGGGATAATGGGCTAATTAATGAATGGGAGCGCTCCTTAGATCCGTGTGTGGCAGCCAGGCCGAGAGGTATCATGACGTCCCTATCACAGAAAAAAATCTGAGAAGCAAACGCCTTGTCAGTTCCCACCTCCTCCACCCAGAGAGCTGTGCTTGAGCAAGGACAAGGTCTCAGCTCCCACGGTGTCCCAAGAGGGTGTCCCACAGTGTCCCACAGTGTCCTGGCAAGGAGGGTAAGGGCAGGGCCTAGTGGGACAAGTGTCTTCCTATGCTGGAAGGCCCCATTGTTTTCACTAATGTTTAGGCAAACGGAGACGAGAAGGCTCGGACCTCAGGATGGAAAGGCCCAGAGGGGACTCTCAGTCCTTGTATTTGGATTGAAGAAACTCCAAAAGATGGCTGAATACAAGAGCTGACTAATGCTTAGGCATAATGTCTGTCCTATAAAATAACTGTGTTATCCAAACAGCTGATTCACCCAAATCTTCAGAGTTCCGACCCAAAGTTATACATCTGACATTTCAAATCTGTGAGTTAGTGCTTGTATTCAGTCATCTTTTGGAGTTTCTTCAATCCAAATACGAGGACTTGGAGCCACCTCTGGGCCTTTCCATCCTGGGGTCCAAGCCTTCTCCTCTCTGCTTCCTGTGCAGGGAAGACTCTTCTCACTGGTGGGCACCGCCACATCCGCAGGAGAGGCTGGCATGTTATTTTTATTTTATTTTATTTTTATTTTCATGTTTTTGAGACAGGGTCTCACTCTTGTCCCCCAGGCTGGAGTGCAGCGGCATGAACTCCGCCTCCCAGGCTCAAGTGATTCTTCTGCCTCAGCCTCCCAAGTAGCTGGAACTACAGGTGTCCGCCACCACACCTGACTCATTTTTTGTATTTTTAATAGAGACAAGGTTTCACCATGTTGGCCAGGCTGGTCTCAAACTCATGAGTTCAGGTGATCCACCTGCCTCAACCTCTCAAAGTGCTGGGTGAAGGCATGAGCCACTGCACCCGGCCTGCATTTTAGAGGCAGCACGAAAATCAATCCCTAGCCTCTTTCAAAAGACCATCTGTGGGTTCAGTGTTTTCCAATTCCATGATGACTTCATTTCATGTGAAGGAACAGTCAGAGCTTCAGAGAGCCAATCGGAAGGGTGGGCAGGTGTCCATGGCATCCACAGAGAGCCAATCAGAAGGATGGCAGGGGCCTGTGAAGTCCACAGAGAGCCAATCAAAAGGGTCAGCAGGTGTCCCCAGCATCCACAGAGAGCCAATCGGAAGGATGAGCAGGTGTCCACGAATTCCCAGAGTGAGGCTCAGCCTGGAGAGAAGACAGTGCTGGTCACCACCACAGGCCAGAGAGAAACAGTCTGGACTGGAACTCAAACCCTGCCAAGTGCTGCTGTGGTTCTCAGCCTCTGGCGTCCCCTCTCTAAGCCGGAGTTCCTCTGCAGCAGGGCCTGTCTCACAGGCTGATATGAAGATTCAGGTCATAGGGTGTTCAGTGCACTGCCTGGCAAACACAAGGTGCCAGTGTTATCTGTGGTGGATGCCAGACTAGGGAAGGACTCACAAGCCCTCCCCACACAGAACACACAGCAGACTCTGTGACTGGAAGACACAAAGCCCTTTATTTTATTAAGGACTCTTGATTTTCTGTGGCTTCCCTTTTGTCAGAAAGAGCATCCTTTGCCCTCCTTTTTCATGTGTCATGCTGAACTTGCAGCTTTATGAAAGCACACAAATCTCACAGTAATATGCACTATAGAAACAGAAAGTGAAATAAGAAAGAATTGCAGATTTGTTTACCCTGCATATGAAGTGGACACCAAAGTTACTTTAGAAATAAGCCCCTTTCAGGGAACCGAAAAAAAAAAATGTCTAACACACTGCAAGCGCAGAGAATAATCATGTGTCGAACGACCACTAGGGCTTACCAAGCCTCCCGGGCAGAAGGCTCACCCGTGTTAGGTTAACATAACCAAGTTGACCAAGTCAAGGGTGCAAGAAATGCCTCTACTACAACACCAGCTGCTGCCTTCTCCCGCTCTCTCCATCTCCCAAATCAGTGCAGCAGTGTCTGTGCACTCCCAGCAGCCTCGTCGCCTGCTGTCTCCAGCGGCTGGGACGGCTCGGGGCCGCCGGGGAGGCTGTGGCTGCCCTGCCCGCTGCCTCGACTCCTGGCTTTGTGGCAGGATCATCTGTCTCCCTGTTGAGTCGCTCTTTGTTCTGCTGGTTCTGACTGGTTTCAAACATACATGACTGACCAAAGATCCTTAGCACGGAATGGAGTTGTTAGAAATTCCTGTAAAATGATGCAGGGAGTTTTTGAGCAAAATTAGTTAATTCTCCGCTAAATTTTGCTTGTCAGGCTGGGTACTGTTCTTATTAAATCTTTGCTAGCAGATTTAATTAGACTCTGATAGAAGATTTTGAAATCTGTAAAAGATTTAATACAATAGTATTTTATTTGAAATAAATGACCAAAGGGTCAATCAATAAAACATTCAAAAAATTGTGACAATAGAATATGTATATTTGGAAATAAAATAAGATTTCACCAACTGTAAAAGAAGCTTTTTGTAGATTTTTGTTGTGGTGGTTTTCCTTATATCTCTTTTCTGTGCTTTCTTTAAAAACACTGCCAATTAGATGGATTTAACATTCAACTGAGGCATGTTTTTATTTAAAGGAGACGATTTTAGTCTGAAGAGGAGCGGATTTAAAGCAGAGACTTCCCTGCTGTGCACTGATCAGCTATTGATTAGGGGGAGGGGGGGTCGTTAAATGAAATCATCAATGCCAAATAATAGGCCCTCAGCCTGCAGGAACTTGCCTGGGCACATTTGCTGTAGGAAAAGTAAAGCCAGCCTTTGTGGAGAACCAAAGGCCCCGGTCTCTCTCGAGGAAAAGAAATGTTAATTGAAAAATTCCTTAAATAGGTAGAAGCTCTGAAGTCTGCTTTACATAAAAGGTATGAAAGCACAATCAACGACGAAAGAAAGGCCGTGGTGCTGAGTGGGAGTTTTCTCCCTAATGCTGCTGATTAATTTCCCATTCACGGATGACGGGGGTTGACGGAACGAGCCCCTGACAGCTGGACCTGCCTGCACAGGGAAGTCTGAATTAATTGGCTCCTTGACAAGGAAAGGTAAGACAAAGAAACTTCCCATTGCACGCAGAGAAATAAAAACGGACGATTTACACAGATAAGCAGTGGATGACTGTTTTCCTTTTGTCAGTTTACAACCTCAGAAAAATGATCACGTTGCCACCGTTAGTTTCTCGTGATGATCCTTAAAATCACATCTGGGAAACGATTCTTCCCCCAACCAGAGCATCTCCGTGTGATCACGCTCCCCAGATGGAGGCCGGGGTCGGAGGTCAGCCGCTCACTTTCCGGATAAACTGAACTCAGAGCTGCACCAGGAAGCTGGGGCCTGCAGGGCCAGCTCAGGAAGGCTGGGGGGCAGTGGCTGTGATCGGAGAGCGGGGAGAGGGCTCTAGAGAGTTCTTCCTCCAGAAACCAGAGTTCCACATTCCCCTCTAAGGCCTGCTCCCTCCCTGTCTCCCACCACCACCTCCAGCATCCAGGACCCAGGGCAGAGACAGCACATCAGGCCCCTTCTTCCTCTGACCCCTTTGCACCACTCCCCAACGGCCAAGGGATCAGGTGACGTATCGTTAGCCAGAGTCGACGGAAAGAAAACCCTTCAGTTCCTTTTTACTTCACCCAAAAATCAACCAAGACGGAAGAGGTTGGAGCAATTGCGCAGGGCATCCGGCGTGAGCTCTGGCCGTCAGGACAGCTGGGAAGACACAGGTGGGTCCAGTGTGGTGTCAAGAAGCTCCGGTGCTTGAATCCCAGGTCCCCTGAAGACCCCGGCGTCCCAGAGACTCTCGAGGCCACAGGAAAGCCTGCTCCCACACTCCTGGGTGCAGAGCTGTGATCCAAACATGTGCACACACTCCTTTCCCAACTTCTCAACACGGCACATGGAAAATACATCACAAATCCAAGAGTGCGAGGAACAAAGATCTGGGGAAAGGCTTTCAGGCGAGACTGGGTGCGCTCAGGGTGGCACGGCGGTAGACAGGAGTGGCTTTCAGATATCCACTGAGCAGGAACAGCGGAGCTGACCAGCATCTGAAACTAGCTTTTCTGCCTTAGAAATTCACCCCTCCCTGCCAAGTAAACACCATCTCAACACAGAACACGTGCTGCTGAAGCAACACGTGGGAACGCTGGGGAGTTTCCGTCTAAACAACTGCGTCTCCCGACTGCGAAGGACAGTCTCACTGGAGCCCAGGTCGCTCTGCTCTCTCCTTTCAGCCTCTGGGATTCCAGATGTGGAGGAGCCCGGTGCTGGGCTACGGTAACGAGCACCTGGCCCCACGGGGCTCACAGAAGAAGTAGCTCCCAGTGAAGCCCGTCCAGGGAGAAACAGCCCAGCAACTCCACGGCTTCATCAGAAAGGGCCTGTGTGGGGCAGTGTAAGGGCCCAGGAGGGCAGCCGGAGCCCCGAGCTGATCTGCACATAGGCGGCTCGTCCAGCCTGAAGGGGCTGCAGCTCAGGGCCTCTCTTGCGTGTTCTTAAAAACAGAACAGCGCCCAGCTCCAGTAGGGTCCTGATGCTGCATCCCGGGGTCTCCAGTTCTCAGTCAGGAGCCGCCGCAGAAAGGGTCTGCCGCTGCCATGTTCCATAGACAGTCAGCCCGGGGCCCCTCCTGAAGGGAGCACCACGTTTGCCCAGAGGCCGGTTGTGCAGCTGTGGCTTTTCAGCCATCGCTGAGAGGAAAGACCCGTGGGCTGCACACCAGGCCCCGGCTGCCAGGTGCCTTGGGGTCTCTGTATGTGCTGGCGCCTCTCCTGAGGAGGGGACTGCTTCTCACCAGAGCCTATGCGTGTGCCAGCGTGGTTTTATCAGCCTCGATGCCCAGAGTGGCCTCAAAAACTGAACTGGGAATGAGTGTTGAGGACACGGCGCAGCTGCCACTCTCAGGCCTGTGAAGTCTAAAAAACAGGCTCAACTGCAAAGACTCATGTTAGACATCAGAAGGAACCAAGGCTGTCACATGCTAGACAATCAGAACAAGAACTCGGTCATAAAAATAAACATTTCTAACAAAATACAGGTGAAACATAAATGCCCAACAAAAGGGGGCTGGTTAAACTTAGAATCTGTACTAAGCTTAATTAACAATTACGTTCAGAATAAATGTCACACTCACATCTGCAGTGAGGTTGGTTGCTGGTCAGCCTCCATCCCAAATGTCTCTGACTTCTCTGTCTCAGAGCCATAGACTCCTTTGACAAGTGAAATAAACGGGCCATCTACCTAGAAAAACCCACTGACACCCTGTTTTGCCCAGTTTTAAGAGTTTCACAAAACGAACAAACCCCACATGGACACATCCTACTGGGGATGCCAGGTCTCCAGCAGTCATGTCTCCCCAGCGCCCACACCTCCAGCGGCCACACACTACCGGCTGCCTTGTCCCATGAGGGAAACCAAGGCAAGTGTTCCCGGGCTTGCGCCCACACGGGTGTCCATGGGGTGGGACACATCTGTTCAAAAAGCCATGTCCTTGTTCCCTGCATGTTTGCGGATCTTGACATAAGTGGAGACCCCCAAACCCAGAACTCAGGTCCCACCTCAGACCTCGGTTTGGAATGACAGAACTATTGATCCGTGGGATACTCTAGCTCAGAAGAATCAGGAAGGGCTGAGGGCCCTGGGGAGCTTCTTCCTAAGAATTCTCCAGCAGACACCCATGTCCTGTGATACACAGAGAGGAGAGAAAACACCTCTCAACCTGTCCTTCCATGGGGAAGGGACCGTGTGGTTTCGGTGAGACTCCAAGGTATCAGACCCAGTTACAACAGCACAGTTCTACCTGGACTCGCAGATGCAGGGACCTTGTTTCCCCAAATCCACCACAGATGCCGTGTCAGAGTAAAATGGGGCCACATTTTGAGGAAGTAGCTCACCCCTAAGTAGGAAGCGTCTGAAGTGGGTTCTAAGATGACCAGTTCACCAAAAGGAAATGCAAATGAATCGTGAACATATTTTTACAGTTTAACTTCACAAGTAACTGAAACCGTAAATGGTACCAAATTTGCGAACTTTTTAGTATCTGTAGTATTAACTAATATGATACATATTATAATAAATATACTACTTTTATAAATAGCCCATAATATTTATTTAGTATCTGTATTTAGAGTTAGCAAGGACTCAGGAAACTGACTGTCATAAGCTGCTGGTGGTATACAGAGGTTCAGATCTCAGGAGGACAGCGTAGCATGCCATCGAGAACCTTTAAAGTGTTTGTGCATTTTTTTATTGCATTTTAGGTTTTGGGGTACATGTGAAGAACGTAACCAGTAATTCTGTCTCCCAAAATTGGTCTTAAAGAAATAATTAGAAATTTATGGAACTATTTTTATACCAGCATATTCATCACAGCTTTATTTAATAAGAGTAATAAATAGATGTAACATCAATGATCCATGAAAGGGGATTAGTGAAGTAAATTTTAGAACATCTGTATAATTGAACACTTTCTAGACATTATAAAATCATATTTTAAAGAATACTTAATGACACAGGAAAATGCTCACAACATCATAAGTTAAAAAACTAGTTACAACAGCAAAATCATTGGCAACAAAAGCCAAAATAGACAGATGGGACTTAATCAAACTCCACAGCTTCTGCACAGCAAAAGAAACAGTCATTACAGTGAATCAGTAACCAACAGAATGGGAAAAAATTTTTGCAATCTACCCATCTGACAAAGGGCTAATATCCAGAATCTCCAAAGAACTAAAACAGATTTACAAGAAAAACAAATAAACCCATTCAAAAGAGGGTGAAGGACATGAACAGACACTTTTCAAAAGAAGACATGTATGAGGCCAACAAACATGAAAAAATGCTCATCATCACTGGTCATTAGAGAAATGCAAATCAAAACCACACTGAGATACCATCT
>CAUYLG010036939.1:0-10834 GCA_963573385.1 Cacajao melanocephalus
CCTGGTCAACATGGTGAAATCCCGTCTCTACTAAAAATACAAAAATTAGCTCAGCTACTCGGGAGGCTGAGGCAGGAGAATTGCTTGAACCCAGGAGGTGGAGGTTGCGGTGAGCCAAGATCGCGCCATTGCACTCCAGCCGAGGCAACAAGAGTAAAATGCTGACTCAAAAAAAAAAGTAAATAATAAAAAATAATTTGGTAAGCAGGTTGATAAAAAAGATAATGGCGATATATATTGTATACAGAAGGCTAAAGTAAATGCAGCAAAAATATGAACAATTGGTGAACCTAAGTGAGGTGCATATGGGAGTTCTTTGAACTGTTTTTGCAACTTTTCTGTAAATTTGACATGCTTTTCAAAATAAAAATTTTAAATTCAGAAAGCCTGTTAAGACATGTAAAGGAAGCGCAGGGGTGATTGTTTAAAGGGGCTCTGTTGAGGACTAAGCATTCCAATAGAGTGGTGCTGGATGCCAGAGCACAGTCACATGTCTCTCTAGTGCCACATTCATGTCCCTTGATCCTGGAAAAGGCCTCTTTAGCAGATGACACTAATGGCTGGGCTTCAAAATGAAATCAGTTTGGGGGACAAGGGTTCACCTTGTACTTTGGCCCAAATTTGCCCTTAAACAGCAAGCAACACATGAGAGTGTGGCAGCGATGCCTGGCCTGAGCCTCCTCTGTTAGAAGCTGGATGTTCTTCTGTACCTTCTCATTTTGCCTTTTCTTTCTTTTCTTTCTTTCTTTTTTTTTTTTGGTTTGTTTCTTGCTAGTGAGGCCAGGAATGCTCTGAAGTTTCCATAGATGAGTTAACATTTGCATAACAATCTGGGTGACCCTGTTCTTTCCTGTTGGAAAGGGACTTTTCTTGGCTCCTGAGAGGATAAGTTGAGGGTCTTTAGAAGCTGCCCAGGCCCTGTGGGTGGGGACGTGCCTATTAACCTAGCAGTGGGAAGCTGGATCCCAGTGAGTCTCAGGGGTTGGAGGTGTGGCGGGCCAGGAGAGTCTGTTGAATATGGGGTTAGGAAGTAGGGTTGGGCCTGGGCAAGGCTAGGGGTGAACTTGTCCACACTCACTCATGTGCCCTTGAAAGTTAGGCTGCCAATCTATTATAGAAGGCTGGGGTAATACTTTGAAAATTCACTACATTTTGTCACCAGTTGAACACGACTGTTTCGTGATAGAACTTGATAAAATACGATAATCCTTTCTCCTTGTGTAGTATGCAGATTTGCCTAGGAGACCAGAAGTTCTTGGCAGTCACTTACAAAACGGAAGTGCCTCACTGAAGTCTCTGTGGGGTGCCTGCTGGAATTCAAATTGTAAACTAGGTCGTCAAGGTTCCTGCCCTCAAGGAGCTAGAGAGCAGGAAATGTCAATGGATTACAACAATAGAGTCTAAGGACAGAAAGAGAAATTACCTAGGCCCTAGACAATACGTATTTTGAGTTAAAATGTTTTTCTTGGCAATGACTGGTGGCTCATGCCTGTAATTTCGGCGCTTTGGGAGGCCAAGGTGGAAGTATTGCTTGAGCCCAGGAGTTCCAGACCAGCCTGGGCAACATAGTGAGACCTTGTCTCCACTTAAAAAATAAATAAATAAATAGGCTAGGCACTGTGGCTCATACCCATAATCCCAGCACTTTGGGAGGCCGAGGCAGGCGAATCATGAGGCCAGGAGTTTGAGACCAGCCTCACCAATATGGTGAAACCCCATCTCTGCTAAAAATACAAAAATTAGCTGGGCGTGGTGGCGCGTGCCTGTAGTCCCAGCTACTCGGGAGGCTGAGGCAGAAGAAGCACTTGAACCCAGGAGGTGGATGTTGCAGTGAGCTGAGATCATGCCACTGTACTCCAGCCTGGGTCACAGAACAATACTCCGGCTCAAAAATAAATAAATAAATAGCGGGGCTCGGTGACTCACGCCTGTAATCCCAGCACTTTGGGAGGTTGAGGTGGGCAGATCACCTGAGGTCAGGAGTTTGAGACCAGCTTGACCAACATGGAAGAAATCCCATCTCTACTAAAAATACAAAAATTAGCCAGGTGTGGTGGCAGGTGCCTGTAATCCCAGCTACTCGGGAGGTTGAGGCAGGAGAATCTCTTGAACCTGGGAGGCGGAGGTTATGGGGAGCCAAGATTGCACCATTGTACTCAAGACTGGGCAACAAGAGTGAGACTCTGTCTCAAAAAAAAAAAAAAAAGCAAAACTCTGCCTCAAAAAATAAATACATACATAAATAAAAAGAAAAAATTTTTTTTCTTGATCAAAATAAACCTTGGCAAAAATTATCCAAAAAGTCAAAAGACAAGTGATAAAGTGAGAAAAATTTTTGCATATGTGTTAGCCAAAGGGCTAAGTCAGTTAAAAAATTAGACTCGGCCGGGTGTGGTGGCTCACGCCTGTAATCACAGCTCTTTGGGAGGCCAACATGGGCAGATCATTTGAAGCCAGGAGTTCAAGACCAGTCTGGCTGAAATGGTGAAACTCCATGTCTACAAAAAATACAAAAAAAATTAGCTGGGTGTGGTGGCACATGCCTGTAATCCCAGCTACTCGGGAGGCTGAGACAGGAGAATCCCTTGAAACCAGAGGTTGCAGGTGAGCCAAGATTGCACCGCTGCACTCCAGCCTGGGCAACAGAGTGAGACACTGTCTCAAATAATAACAATTAATAAAAATTAGACTCACTACCCATTGGAAACTCAGGCCAATTGTATTGAGTGGACAGTTGAATGAAATGGAAATATAAATGGCTCTTAAACACATGAAAAGATACACAACTTCATTGATAATAAGAAAAATGCAGGCCGGGCACAGCAGCTCATGCTTGTAATCCCAGAACTTTCAGAGGCTGAGGCAGGTGGATCACCTGAGGTCAGGAGTTTGAGACTAGGCTGGCCAACACGGCGAAACCCCATCTCTACTAAAAATACAAAAATTAGCCAAGCGTGGTGACAGGTACCTGTAATCCCAGCTACTCAGGAGGCTGAGGCAGGTGAATTGCTTGAACCTTGGAGGCAGAGGTTGCAACGAGCCAAGATCATGCCACTGTACTCCAGCCTGGGCAAAAATAGTGAAATTCCATCTGAAAAAGAAAAGAAAAGAAAAAGAAAAAAAGAAAAGAAAAATACAAATTGAAATTTCAACAGGATACCACTTTCACATTATCACAGCAAAATGTTGATAATGTTTGCAGAGGGCTGAGGAAACAGGCTCTGCCCTATGTCTGAGGGAAGTGTGCACTGGGCCAGCCTCCATGCAAGTTGGCCATAGCTGTAGAAATCTAAAATGCACACCTTATGACCCAGCAACTCTAATGCTAGGAACTTATCCTGCAGACACAGTAAAAACTTGCAACATGTCACACTGTTAAGTGAAAAAAGCAAGCTACAAAGCAGTGTATATCATAAGCTATCCATTGAATTTATATGTAAAATCCCTTGGTTATACCATAATTTTCTTAACTTTCTCCTGTTGCTGGGTATGTTGTTTTCATGTTTTTGTGATTATATTGTATTGCTGTGATAGACATCTTTTGTGCATGAATTTCTGTCTACACCTAAAGCTGTTTACTTGGGACAGTCCAGATTACTGGGCCAAGGAGATAGCAAAATGAATTTACAATAGCAACCATTGCAGCAACCATCACCATCTGTTAAGCAGGCTGCTTTGTTCTGTTTTGTTTTTCTCTTCATCTTCTCAACAGTTTCGTGAGGTAGGGAGGAGCATCTCCCTTTTGTAGTTGAGGAAAGGGGCTTAAAGGAGGTAAAGTGACTTGTTCCAGGGCACACAGCTGGAATGCTGACAGCACACCCAGATCTGCTTGGCTCTGTTGATGAAAAGACTCATATTCTGTAAAATATTTGGATTTATTCTGAGCCAAATATGAGTGACCATGGCCCGTGACACAGCCCTCAGGAGGTCCTGAGAACATGTGCCCAAGGTGGTTGGGGTGCAGCTTGCTTTTATACATTTTAGGGAGGCATGAGACATCAATCAAATACATTCAAGAAATGCATTGGTTTGGTCCAGAAAGGCAGGACAATTCGAAGCAGGGGATGGGGGTGGAGGAGGTGCTTCCAGGCTATAGGTATATTTAAACGTTGTGTGGTTGACAATTGGTTGAGTTTGTCTAAAGATCTGGGATCAGGCCGGGCGCAGTGGCTCATGCCTGTAATCCTAGCACTTTGGGAGGCCAAGGTGGGCAAATCATCTGAAGTAGGGAGTTTGAGACCAGCCTGACCAACATGGAGAAACCCCATTCTACTAAAAATGCAAAATTAGCCGGGCATGGTGGCGGGATCCCTGTAATTCCAGCTACTTGGGAGGCTGAGGCAGGAGAATCACTTGAACCTGGGAGGTGGAGGTTGTGGTGAGCCAAGATCTCGCCATTGCACTCCAGCCTGGGCAACAGAGCGAAACTCCGTCTCCAAAAAAAAAGAAAAAGAAAAAGAAAACAAAATTAAGACCTGGGATCAATAGAAAGGAATGTCTGGGTGCTATAAGATGTTGTAGAAACCAAAGTTTAATCACACAGATGAAGCCTCCAGGTAGCAGGTTTCAGAGAGAACCGATTGTAAATGCTTCTTCTTAGACTTAAAGGTCTGTGTTGATGTTAATGCCTGAAACAGTCTCTCAGATTAAATTGTAAGAGCCCTGGCTGAGGAGGAAGTCCATTGAGATGGTCAGGGAGGCTTAGAATTTTATTTTTGGTTCACAGCTCCCAAACCCTTGCTTTAGAGGCCCTTCATCTACTTGGGGCTTTTTTTTTTTTTTTAAGACAGAGTTTCGCTCTTGTTGCCCAGGCTGTAGTGAGTGCCATGGTGCGATCTTGGCTCACTGCAATCTCTGCCTCCTAGGTTCAAGAAATTCTCCTGCCTCAGCCTCTGAGTAGCTGGGATTACAGGCATGTGTCACCACGTCTGGCTTATTTTGTATTTTTAGTAGAGACAGGGTTTCTTCATGTTGGTCAGGCAGGTCTCGAACCCCCGACCTCAGGTGATCCACCTGCCTTGGCCTCCCAAAGTGCTGGGATTACAGGTGTGAGCCACTAAGCTGGGCGGGGCTTTCTTCTTTTGAGAGAGAGAGGGTCTGGCTCTGTTTTGTGCAGTTGCAGTGCAGTGGCTATCATGGCTCACTGCAGTCTCGGTTTCCTGAGCTCAAGTGATCCTCCCACCTTGATCTCCCAAAGGGCTGGGATTACCACATAAGCCACCACACAGGCCTACTTGGTGTATTTTTAAGGGTCTTGGTGGCCAGGTGCAGTGGCTCACATCTGTAATTCCAGCACTTTGGGAGGCCGAGGCGGGCAGACCTTGAGATCAGGAGTTCACGACCAGCCTGGCCAACATAGTGAAACCCTGTCTCTACGAAAAATACTAAAAATTAGCTGGGTGTGGTGGCACTTGCCTGTAATCCCAGCTACTCAGGAGGCTAAGGCAGGAGAATCACTTGAACCTGGGAGGCAGAGGTTGTAGTGAGCCAAGATTGTGCCACTGCACCCCAGCCTGGGCAACAAGAGCAAAACTCCAACACAAAAAAAAAAAAAAAAAAAAAGGCTCTTGGTAAACAATATCAAATTACTCTCCTAAAATCAGTTTATGTTCCTCACACTCCCACTGAGATTGCCAAACTCTCCATACCCGGGTCAGTGTGGAGAATGGCAATATTTTCATTTTGTTAATCTGGGAAGAAAAAAATAGCCTCTCATAGTTTTAATGATCATGTCTTTGGTAACTATTGAATCTGACCATTTTTCTTTCTTTCTTTCTTTCTTTTTTTTTTTTTGTAAGATATGGTTTCACCATGATGGCCAGGCTGGTCTTGAACTCCTGACCTCAGGTGATCCATCCACTTCGGCCTCCCAGAGTGCTAGGATTACAGGCGTGAGCCACTGCGCCCGGCCTGAATCTGACCATTTTTCATATGTTTATTTGCTGTTATTTATGAACTTTTATTAACTCTTCATGTTGGACTATATATTTTTAAAATATCCAAAACATTCTAAAAATTGTAACATGTCGATTCTTTTTCTTTTCTTTTCTTTTTTTTTTTTAAAGATGGAGTTTCACCATGATGGCCAGGCTGGTCTTGAACTCCTGACCTCAGGTGATCCACCCACCTCAGCCTCCCAAAGTGCTAGGATTACAGGCGTGAGCCACCGCGCCCGGCTTCTTTTCTTTTCTTTTTATGAGAGAGAATCTCGGTCTGTCACTCAGGCTGGAGTGCAGTGGCGTGATCTCGGCTCACTGCAGCCTCCGCCTCCCAGGTTAAAGCAATTCTCGTGCCTCAGCCTCCCGAGTAGCTGGGACTACAGGGGTGCACCACCACGCCCAGCTAATTTTTGTATTTTTAGTACAGACAGGTTTTCACCATGTTGCCCAGGCTGGTCTCAAACTTCTGAGCTCAAGTGATTCTCCTGCCTTGGCCTCCCAAACTGCTGGGATTACAGGCATGGGTCACTGAGCCCAGTAACCTTTTGATTCTTTTATTATTTATTTATTTTTCGAGACAGAGATTCGCTCTTGTTGCCAAGGCTGGAGTGCAGTGGCACAATCTTGGCTCACTGCGACCTCTGCCTCCCGGGTTCAAGAGATTCTTTGGCCTCAGCCTCCCGAGTAGCTGGGATTACAGGCATGCACCACTATGCCTGGCTAATTTTTGTTTGTATTTTTTTGTAGAGACAGGGTTTCTCCATGTTGGTCATGCTGGTCTAGAATTCTCGACCTCAGGTGATCCGCCTGTCTAGGCATCCCAAAGTGCTAGGATTACAGACATGAGCCACTGCGCCCGGCAACCTGTTGATTCTTATTATTTTTATTTTATTTTTTTGAGGCAGAATCTCACTCTGTCTCCCAGGCTGGAGGGCAGTGGCGCAATCTCGGCTTACTGCAACCTCCGCCTCTCAGGTTCAAGTGATTCTCCTGCCTCAGCCTTCCGAGTAACTGGGACTACTGGCGCGTGCCACCACGCCCGGCTAATTTTTTTGTATTTTCAGTAGAGACGGGGTTTCACCATGTTAGCCAGGATGGTCTCGATCTCCTTACCTTGTGATCTGCCCGCCTCGGCCTCCCAAAGTGCTGGGAATAAAGGCGTGAGCCACCGCGCCTGGTAACCTATTGATTCTTAATGAATCTCAGTTGAGACATGCGCTCACGTGGGCAAAAGCATCGGACGAGGCCGTCAGACAGGTTGTTGAGGCTCTGGGTCCTTGGCTTTACCCTGGAGACCCAAGTCCAGGAGGCCTCAGGTGCACTCAGATGGAGAAAGGTGGCAGCAAAGAGGTGGATGTGCCACTGAGACAAAAACCAATGTTAATACTCGCCGTCCGTGCATTGCCTTCTATAAGGGTAGCAAACATCTGGGGCCACCGTTACTGAAAGCCCCTCTCCTTGTGCGAGCCTGAGGCGGCTTCGGGGCTCGCCACTGAGGTGCGAGGCCAGAAGGTGCGAGGCCAGAAGGTGCAAGGCCAGAAGGTGCAAGGCCAGGAGCGAGTCTGGTAGCTTCCAGAGCCCTCCGCCTGCCTCCCCTGCCTCCTGCTCAGGTCGCTGCTCTGGCGGCGTGAGGCCAAGCGGGAGCGGGCAGGCTGGGCGCGGCCCGCGGGGCAGTGGAGCCGGCTTGGCGCGCGGGGTCTGGGAGGCAGGCGTGGGGAAGGAGGCCGAGCGCGCCTGCCGGGAGGGAGAGCAGGAGGCAGCCGGCAAAGCCTGCTTCACTCAGTGTTGTGCTCCTGACAGCAGCCCTGCAGCAAGGTGAATTCTTTGAGGAAGGGTCTCATTCACATGCTGCCAAGACACCCGCGACCTATTCTTGAACTCACACAAAAATTAAAAGAAAAAACAACAGCCTGACTAATTTAGCAACTTGCAAGAGGCAGCTGGTGCTCCTTTCCGCGCCCCTGGGGCCCGGCCTTCCACCACGCCCCCCCACGCCCCCCACCTCGCCTCTCCTCGGGGAGGTCTCCCCGGAGTTATTTTGTATCCTGCAGCTCCAGATCTCATTGTGACAGCTGAGTGACTTAGCTAGCACCGTGGGATGCAGAATGACAAAGGCGCAGATCATCGGAGGCCTGGTGGCAGCAGGGGATGGCAAGGGATGGCGGGGGTTTGCAGCACTGAGGACCCCCCATTCAGCAGCCGCCTGAGGTACCCAGTCGCCCATTCCACCTCTCTCTAAAATAATGCTTCTATGAATTAAGTGAGAAGTCCAAAAAGTGGTACTTTTGTATCCTCGCAAGCTGGAGGTAGTTGAGTCTCAGGTTTCTGCAAGTCCTGGCCCCGGACAGTTCTTTTTTTTCTTTTTCTTTTTTTTTTTTGAGACAGTTTGTTGCCCAGGCTGGAGTGCAATGGCTGATCTTGGCTCACGGCAACCTCTGCCTCCTGGGTTCAAGCAATTCTCCTGCCTCCGGAGTAGCTGGGATTACAGGCATGTGCCACCACGCCCAGCTAATTTTGTATTTTTAGTAGAGACAGGGTTTCACCATGTTGGCCAGGATGGTCTTGATCTCCTGACCTTGTGATCTGCCTGCCTCAGCCTCCCAAAGTGCTGGGATTACAGGTGCGACTGGGACAGTTCTTTTTCTGCCGCTGCCAGTAGCACCTTCTCTTTCTCTCATCCATTGAGTGCCAGGACTCCTTCCTTCTGTCCCCAAGACCACTTTGCCCTACCTGGCTTCCCATGTTTAAGCCTCCTTGGTGGTGCTAGCTTCCTCTCCAGCCTGGGAGAGGTCATGGGCTACACAGGCCTGTCCTGGCAGTGCCACCTGGACTCCTGAACAGCCCCAAGGTCCATCCTTACAGAACAGAGGCTTCAGCCTGGACTCTGAATTCAGACCTCACTGAAGGGCAGGTGGAGTGCAGTGATGAACTGCCCAGCTGGGAATTCTGACCTCTCCGCAACTGCATAACACCTCAGAGCACAGTTTCCTTGTCTGTAAAATGGGGGATAATAGCAATATTTAAAGAGAATGGTTTTGAGGATTACATGAGCCAATTCAGGGAACTCATTTAGGTTTTAAGTGCTCCACAAGTGTTAGCTATTATTAATAATATTGTTCTACCAAACACTAAAGGCATGTTCAGCAAACACGCTCCCTCAGTCCACTTCAGCATCTTGAGTTCCTACACTATTTTCCTCAGAGGTTTTGAGTGGAGCCGAAGAATTACACAACGCCATGCCCATTATCAGTCCCCGACTCCTTTAATTGACAGGAATAAAGTGCTCTTTCCCTAGCCACCCTGTAAATCAGCTCATAGGTCATTAGCTGTTTCTTTTTTTGTGTCGGAGTCTTGCACCGTCGCCCGGAATGGAGTGCAATGGTGTGTTCTTGTCTCACGTCAACCTCTGCCTTCCGGGTTCAATTGATTCTCCTGCCTCAGCCTCCCTAGCCCATCACCACACCAGGCTATTTTTTTTGTGTTTTTAATAGAGACAGTGTTTCACCAGTTGGCCAGGCTGGTCCTGAACTCCTGACCTCAGGTGATCTACCCGCCTTGGCGTCCCAAAATGCTGGGATTACAGGTGTGAGCCACCTCACCCAGCTAGCTGCTTTTTTCCTTTCTTTTTTTTCTTTTCCTTCTCTCTCTCTCTCTCTCTCTTTCTAACGGAGTCTCACTCTGTTGCCAGGCTAGAGTGCAGTGGCATGATCTTGGCTCACTGCAACCTCTGCCTCCCAGGTTTAAGTGATTCTCCTGCCTCAGCCCTGAGTAGCTAGGACTACAGGTGCATGCCACCATGCCCAGCTAATTTTTGTATTTTTAGTAGAGACAAGATTTCACCATGTTGGCCAGGATGGTTTCAATCTCATGACCTCGTGATCTGCCTGCCTCGGCCTCCCACAGAGCTGGGATTACAGATGTGAGCCACCATGCCCAGTAATGGCGTGATCTTGGCTCACTGCAACCTCTGCCTCCTGGGTTCAAGCAATTCTTTGCCTCAGCCTCCTGAGTAGCTGGGATTACAGGCACCTGCCACCATGCCCAGATAATTTTTATATTTTTAGTAGAGATGTGGTTTCACCATCTTGGCCAGGCTGGTCTTCAACTCCTGACCTCGTGATCCACCGGCCTCAGCCTCCAGAAGTGCTAGGATTACAGGCACGAGCCACCACACCTGGCCGATCAATAGCTGTTTCAAAGAGCTCCAGAGTAGGCTGAGGAAGCTGCAAAGAGGCCACTGAACAGATACTGGGCAGAATTTTTTTGTCTTCAGATACAGCTGTACTCTCAAGCAACATCCGTATTTCCAAAAAATTCAACTTACACTGATGAGAAAGCTAATTATTTGGAAGCCAACAAGCCAATTTCTTAGTCCATTTGTGTTGCTATAACAAAATATCCAGAACTGACTAATTTATACAGAACAGAAATTTATTTCTTACAGTTCTGGAGGCTGGGAAGCCCAAGATCAAGGTGCTGGCATCTGGTGAGGACTGCTCTCTGCTTCCAAGATGAAGCTTTGGCCAGGCGTGGTAGCTCATGCCTGTAATCCCAGTGCTTTGGGAGGCTGAAGCGGGTGGATCGCCTGAGGTCAGGAGTATGAGACAAGCCTGACCAACATGGTGAAATCCCATCTCTACTAAAAATACAAAAATTAGCCATGCGTGGTGGCACATGCCTGTAATCCCAGCTACTCGGTAGGCTGAGGCAGGACAACCACTTTAACCTAGGAGGCGGAGGTTGCGGTGAGCTGAGATCACACCACTGCACTCCAGCCTGTGTGACAGAGTGAGACTCCATCTCAAAAAAAAAAAAAAAAAAAAAAAATATGAAGCCTTTAATGCTGCATCTTCTGCCGGGAAGGAAAAATATGTCAACAGATGACAGTAGGCCGA
>CAUYLG010036941.1:0-91015 GCA_963573385.1 Cacajao melanocephalus
TGGTTGGCTGCTTGTTTGTTATTTTCATCCCTTATTCCTTCCTGTCTCCATTGTTAAGCACAACTATTGGCAAAAAAGAGGTTTTTAATACCCATTTTTAGACTGCATTCTAGCCTGGGCAATAGAACAAGAATCCCATTCTCTCTCCCTCTTACTCTTCCTCTTTCTCTCTTACATTCTTTTTTTTATTTCTTTCACTCTCACTTTCTTACCTCTCTTTTTCTTTCTTTCAAAAAAAAAAAAAGACTTAAAAAAAAAAACAAACTTATTGCAAGGCACCAGTAACCAAAGCAGTGTGGTAATGGTATAAGAAGTGATATATAGATCAATGGAATAGTATTAAATGAGTCCAGAAATAAATCTGCACATCTATAGTCAACTGATTTTTATTATTCTATTTTTTAGAGACAGTGTCTCACTCTGTTGCCCAGGCTAGAGTGCAGTGGCACAATCAGAGCTCACTACAGTCTTCGACTTCCGAGCTCAAGCTATCTTTCTGCCTCAACCTCCCAGAGGCACACACCACCATGACTGGCTGGTGATGAAATACTAGCCTCAAGCAATCTTTCCATCTGGGTCTTCCAAAGCTTTGGGATTACAAGCATGAGCCACCACACACACCTTACTGTCAACTAATTTTTGGGAAGAGTGCTAAGACAACATTCAATGGGAAAAGAACAGGCTCTTAAACAAATGGCACTAGGACAACTGGATATCCACATGCAAAAGGGATCCTTACCTCATACCATATATAAAAATTAACTTGGGACTGAAAGTGGTGGCTCATACCTGTAATCCTAGCACTTTGGGAGGCCAAGGTGGGCTCGGATTACCAGAGCCCAGGAGTTCAAGACCAGCCTAGGCAATAATAGTAAAACCCCATCTCTAGAAAAAATATATAAAAATTAGCCAGGCACGGTGGCACAAGCCTGTGATCCTAACTACTTGGGAGCCTGAGATAGGAAGACAGCTTGAGCCCAGGAGGTTGAGACTGCAGTGAGCCAAGACTGTGCCACTGCACTCCAGCCTGCGCCACAGAGCAAGACCCTGCCTCAAAAAACAAAAAAACAAAAACACTATCAGAGTGTATTAAAAACTGAAAAAGCTAATACTATAAAATTCTGCTTCTTTTTATTTTTTGAAAGAGAGTCTTAACTCTGTGGCCCAGGTTGGAGTGCAGTGATCCAATGTCAGCTCATTGTAACCTCCGCCTAGCTGGTGCAAGTAACTCTTGCCTCAACCTCCCAAGTAGCTGAACAGGCATGTGCCATCAGCTAATTTTTTGTATTTTAGTAGAGATGGGCACCATCTTGCTCAGGCTGGTCTTGAAATCCTGAGCTCAGGCAATCGGCTTGCCTCAGCTGGGATTTACAGGTATGAGCCACCGTACCCAGTCTAAAACTATAAAATTCTTAGAAGAAAACATAGGTAAATCTTCATGGCACTGAATTTGAAAATGGATTCTTAGATATGACATTAAAAAGCATAAACAACAAAAAAATTGATAAACTGGGCTTCATCAAAATTTTGAAAGACAACCTATGGGATGCAAGAGAATATGTGCTAATCAGATATCACATATCTGATAAGGCTCTATTATCAGAATAGATAAAGGACTCTGACAATCCAACAACAACAAAGACACCTCCCCCCCAATTTAAAAATGGGCAAGGAATCTGAAGAGACATTCCTCCAAAGAATATATACTAATGGCCAACAAGCACATGAAAAGATTTTCACAAGACAGCCAAAGGTGGAAATAACCTAAATGCCCAATATTGGGTGAATAAACAAAATGTGGCATTATACATACAATGGACTATTATTCAGCCTTAAGAAGGAAGGAGCCTGGTACAGTGGCCCACACCTCTAATCTCAGCTACTTGGGAGGCTGAGGTGGGAGGATCACTTGAGCCCAGTTTTGAGGCTATAGTATGCTATGATGGCATATGTGAACAGCCACTGCATTCCAGCCTGCAACACAGTAAGACCCAACTCATTAAAAAGAATGAAGTACTGAAACATGCTATAAACATGGATGAAACTTGAAAACATATGCTAAGTAAAAGAAGCCAAAATGCAAAATATGTGGCACTAAGTAAACTGCAAAAGGGACACCTGTTTACAGTATGAGGGCTCAAAGAAGGTAGTAGACTGCCTTGCTTGGCCTCACTTAGGAATATGCATGTTACCCAATAGCAACTCAAATGTTTCACTCTTCTGCATATGTTCATGAATGACTATAAAAGCGCTATGAGTACAGATTTTGGGGTTACAAATAAATTTTAGCAAGTAGGTGAATTTGCAAATGAAAAATCTGTGCATAATGAGCATCAACTGTACTTCTTTTTATCTCCGAATAATTCAGTCTAAAAACCATTAGGTGGGGCCGAGCAAGGTTAGCATGCACGTGATCTGGTAAGGAAAGGAAAGACTGGGTGCATTTAAGGGGATTGATCAACTAAGTAAATATTAATATATTAAGAATAACTGGAGCTCAGTTTCTCTGTCAGAGAAGAGAGATACAATTACAAAAAGGGAGAAAAATAAAATGAATTCTGAGGCTAGGTACCAGTGTTAACTCATAGTATTACACACATACACAAAGCAAGAAATAAAGAAATGAGTGTATGTGTGTGGATGTATGTTTGTATATACATATACATGCATATATACTGTAGCTTTGCCTGCTGAGAAAGTCTAGAAGCAGTGATACCTCAGTGGAACAATCACATCTAGTGTCCAGATCTGACCTCCAAATACATTTTCTAATAACGGGAACCAGAGTTCCTTGGTGAAACTGGATCCTTTTGCTAATACAGGATGTTTTAGGGACAACTAGAATAACTCAGATGGGACCTGAAGATAAGCTGATAGTACTGTACTGCTGTTAAAGTCCAGATTTATTTTATTTTACTTTTGGAGACAGGGTCTCACTCTGCCACCCAGGCTGGAGTGCAGTGGCACGATCTCGGCTTACTGCAACCTCTGCCTCCTGGGTTCAAGCAATTCTCATGCCTCAGCCAGTCGAGCAGCTGGGACTACAGGAACGCACCACCACATTGGGCTCATTTTTTTGTATTTTTAGTAGAGACAGAATTTCATCATGTTGGCCAGGCGAGTCTCAAACTCCTGACCTGAAATCATCCACCTGCCTCAGCCTCCTAAAGGATTACAGGTGTGAGCCACCTCACCTGGCCAAACTCCAGATTATAAGGCTCATTAAAGTATTTGGGGCTGTTGGGGCTTGCTCTCTAATGGTTCAGGGAGCAAAATTACTCTAACTATTCTTGCAATTTTTCTGTACATTTAAGTATTTTAAAATAAAGAACTACAAATACAACAAAAAAAGTGCACATCAATGTCCCAGTATTATAAAAATCTAATTCTTCCTTAGCAAAATTTCTGGGTAGTCAAAGTACCCCATTACCCCTCCTTACTTTTATTAGCTTTTCTAATAGTGTATCTCATTTTTTCCTTTTTCCTTTTTTTTTTTTTTAAAGACACAGTTTCACTCTTTCTTGCCCAGGCTGGAGTACAATGGCGCGATCTTGGCTCACCCCAACCTCCGCCTCCCAGATTCAAGCAATTCTCCTCCTCAGCCTCCCAACTAGCTGGGACTACAGGCATGCACCACTATGCCCAATTAATTCTGTATTTTTAGTAGAGACAGGGTTTCTCCATGTTGGTCAGGCTGGTCTCAAACTCCCGACCTCAGGTGATCCACCCACCTCAGCCTCCCAAAGTACTGGGGTTATAGGTGTGAGCCACCATGCCCAGCCCTCATTTTCACAGCATTCTGCAATAGAACTTCTGTGATGTTGGAAATGCTCTAAATACGTGCTGTCCAACACAGTAGCACACACGGCTAACGGCTATCATTTCGGACAGTATTGTTCTAGAGAACAGCAGTTTGGCCATAAAAAATTAAAGAGCTTTTTCATAAAACACTAGTTTTGTTGTTGTTTTGAGACAGGGTCTCTCTGTCACTCTGGCTGGTTGGAGTACAGTGGCGCAATCTCGGCTCACTTCAACCTCCACCTCCTGGGCTCAAGTGATCTTCCCACCTCAGCCTGAAAAGCAGCTGGGACTACAGGTGTGAGCCACCACACCCAGCTAATTTTTGTAATTTTGTAGAGATGGGGTGAGCCACCATGCCCGGCCAAACATTAATCTTAATACTAACTAGATTTTAACACAAATTAAGTTACTTCCACTATTCTATACTTGCCAATGGACCAATGGTTCTGTATATTTTTCTGAATTTCTGTTTTTTTGAGATAGGGTCTTACGCTGTCACCCAGGCTGGAGTGTAATGGTGTGACCTCAGCTCATTGTATTCTCAACCTCCCAAGCTCAAGTGATTCTGTCACCTCAGCCTCCTGAGTAGCTAGGACTACAGGCGTGTGCCTCTACACCCAGCTAATTAATTTTTGTATTTTTTGTGGAAATGGGGTTTCACCAGGTTGGCTAGGCTGGTCTCAAACTCATGGGCTCAAGTGATTTACCCACACGACCTCCCAAAGTGCTGGGATTATAGGCCTGTGTACCCATGCCTGGACTTATCTATTTTTTTTTTTTTTTTTTTTTGAGACGGAGTCTCACTCTGTCACCAGGCTGGAGTGCAGCGGCGCAATCTCAGCTCACTGCAACCTCCGCCTCCTGGGTTCAAGCAATTCTCCTGCCTCAGTCTCCTGAGTAGCTGGGACTACAGACACATGCCACCCCACCCGGCTAATTTTTGTATTGTTTTTAGTAGACACGGGGTTTCACCATGTTGGCCAGGATGGTCTTGATCTCCTGACCTCATGATCTGCCCACCTCAGCCTCCCAAGTGCTGGGATTACAGGCGTGAGCCACCCCGCTGGGCCAGGACTTCTAATTTCTTAATCAAATCTGAATACTGACCTATTAGAAGCATCCATCTATCTTTAGTTTGAAAGCAGTTTTTTTTTTTCCACTGACTTCTGTTTTAGTATATGATTTCCACTGATTAATACCCATGTCTTCTCTACTTTAAATATGCCTTCCTAAAATCTAGGGGGCATGTAAATATCTACCCTGCTTCCTTCCTAAAATCTAGGGAGCATGTACTCCCACCATGCTCTAACATAGTTAGATCCCATAGTCACTTTCTTTCATATTTATTATTTATAGTTTACTTTTACTCTTTCCCAGAGCTGCTACAGTGTATATAATTGGTGCTACAAGTTTATTTGCAGCCATGCTCAGCATAATATCCTCCTGATCAGAACAGATTATTTCAGGGCAAGCATATTATTCCTTTTCCACATGAAATAAACCTAATTATTATATAGATAATCATTCTAACATTTTAAGTCAAAAACTAAAAGTCAAAGGCTAGTTTAGTGACATCATCTACATAGACTAGCAAAGAAGAATGACAGCATGCAATTCTCAAAATAGGCATTTCAAATTCTACAATTCTTGGTTTGAATACAAAGGCAAAGAATTCTCACCCCTTGTCATTCACCTTAGTAACTTAAGTGAATGTAGTAGCAGTGTGACTCGCCTACCAGGTTCTGTTACTGTTCATTCAGAATCAGAAAAAAATTGGTTTGTATACAACAGGCCCATAAAGTTAACACCTATGCCAAACATCATTAGAAACACTTAACAAAACTAGGAAAATCTGGAATCCTACCAAAAGCAAAACTTTTAGAGTCTGATTTAAAAGATTTCTCCACCCTGGCCGGGCGCTGTGGCTCATGTGTGTAATCCTAGCAATTTGAGAGGCTGAGGCAGGCGGATAATGAGGTCAGAAGATCGAGACCATCGTGGCCAACATGGAGACACCTCGTCTCCACTAAAACTACAAAAATTAGCTGGGTGTGGTGGCGTGTGCCTGTAACCCTAGCTACTCAGGAGGCTGAGCCAAAAGAATTGCCTGAACCCAGGAGGAGGAGGCTGCAGTGAGCCAAGATCACGCCACTGCACTCCAGCCTGGCAACAGAGAACTCCAGTTCAAAAAAAAAGAAGTTTTCTCCACCCCTTTTCTACCCCTTTCTTCTATTAACAAATATTTAAAACAACAAAAATAAAAATAAAAGCAACTAAACATTTCTAACATCAAAATTATTTATAAGATAACCAGGCAAAGTGGCTCATGGCTGTAATACCAACATTTTGGGAAGCCAAGGCAGAATTGTTTGACCCCAGGAGTTTGAAACCAGCCTGGGCAACATAGTGAGACCACATCTATACAAAAAAATAAAATGTTGAAGGGAGGGAAGGGGAGGAAAAAATAAATAAATAAATAAAATGTTAAAATAAAAATTAGCTGGGCATGATAGCACATGCCTATAGTCCCAGCCACTGCATTCCAGCCTGGGTGACAGAGCAAGATCCAGTCTTAAAAAAAAAAAAAAAAAAAAAAAGGCCGGGCACAGTGGCTCACACCTGTAATCCCAGCACTTTGGGAGGCTGAAGCAGTTGGATTACAAGGTCAGGAGTTTGAGACCAGCCTGGCCAAGATGGTGAAATCCCGTCTCTACTAAAAATACAAAAAAATTAGCCAGGTGCGGTGGCAGGCACCTGTAATCTCAGCTCAGCTACTTGGGAGGCTGAGATAAGAAAATTGCTTGAACTCAGGAGGTGGAGGTTGTAGTGGGCCGAGATCATGCCACTGCACTCCAGCCTGGGTGACATGTAAAATGTAAAAATTATATGAAATTCAAACTTCTGCATCCATAAATAATAATGTAGCTACATTCACTCATTTACTTTTGTCTGTGGATGGCTTCAGACAACCTTTTGTGGTTTCTGTTTGTTTGGCTGGTTTTGTTTTATTGAGATGTAGTCTCAATCTCATCTAGGCTGGAGTACAGTGGTGCGATCTCAGTTCACTGCAACCTCTGCCTCCCAGATTCAAGCAATTCTCCTGCCTCAGCCTCCAAAGTAGCTGGGATTACAGGTATGTGCCATCATGCCCAGCTAATTTTTGTATTTTTAGTAGAGACGGGGTTTCACCATGTTGGCCAGACTGGTCTCAAAATTCTGACCTCAGGTGATCCACCTGCCTCAAGTCTCCAAAAGTGCCGGCATTTACAGGCGTAAGCCACTGCACTAGGCCTATTTTCTTTTGTTTTTTGAGACAGGGTTTCACTCTGTCACTCAGGCTAGAGTGCAGTGGTGTAATCACAGCTAACTGCAACCTCGACCTCCTAGACTCAAGGGATCTTCCCTCTCAACCTTTTGAAGTTTACATTAAATAATGTACATTACACAGTCTGATACAGTGCCTGCCACATAACTACTTAATAAATGGTACTTATATATTATTATTCTGATCCTTGAACTGCTTTTTGGTGTGTTCTGGTTATCTATAATTGGTAATCAGCCACTGGCTGGCAGAGTGGACTGGCTACTTGTATACAGCTTCCTACTGCAGCTCGGTACACCACAAATCACAGTAACGAAGTTATAAGTCAACAGCATGTTTGGCGCCACACATGCATATTGCCATATTGTGTGTGACATTTTATTTTTTATTAATGTATAACTGTCAGTTATCAGTAACTAAAAGTAGTTATTTTGACATAATTATTGGTACAAAAGTATCATTAGTTATTAGTGCATAACTATCATGTCAAAACAAAAACAAATGCACTCTGAATGTCATGTTTTTTAGTTTTTAAATTTTATATTTTTTAAAAACTAGAGATAGGGGTCTCACTATATTGCCAAGGCTGGTCTTGAACTCCTGGGTTCAAGCAATCCTCCCACCCTGGCTTCCCAAAGTGCTGGGATTACATGCATGAGCCACCACACCTGGCCTGAATGTCATGCTTTTAAGGCACAGTGGAGGGTATGGATTATTTTACCAAGACAAGACAGAAAAGCATTTTGTTTCTTATGTAATGATTCTACAGTCATTCCTTGGTATCTGTGGACCAACTGTGGATACCAAAATCTATGCAGATTCAAGTCCGACCGTGGCCCAGAGGATACAAAAATTTTGCTGCTCTGTATGTGAGGGTTTCCTCAAACAACTTATTTTTGATCCATGTTTGGTTGCAGATGTATAAACTGCTGACTGTGTTTATTAAAAAAACTTCACATAAGTGGACCTGTGTAGTGTGAAACCGGCTTGTTCAAGGAGTCAACTGTGTATCTGTGCTAAAAGAATTCAAAATACATCAATGTTACCAAACTAAGGACCGATCAGAGTATTTCCAATTCACAGGAAAGCAACGGTTAGAACAATTTGAAAATTTAAAGTGGAATATTTCATTACAGCAAGGAGGAAAGGTAAGGAATAGAAAGAAAGTTTCTAAGGGAGGGAAGTTTCTAAGTAGCTCATTTGCTAGCAAAGCAAGAAAAGTAACGTTCTAGTGATAAGTTAATTAAATCAAGTTTGCAGCAGCTGAAGAAATGTATCCAGAGAAAATAAACTAAGAGTAGTAGTCTTTCTCTAGGCTTTCTCCAGACAGGTAACAAAAAACATTTCTTTAAATTTAATATAATTTAAAAAGAAAAAAAAAAAGAGTATTAGCCTTTCCACAAAACCATTTGTTCTAAAAGTCAAAAATATTAATAAGGTCAATAATCTGTTAAAAAAAAAAAAAGGCAACTGAGGTTAAGTAGATTTCCATCTCTTTTGATGAGCTGATAGATGTTACAATGCTGTTTAGATGTTGTTTATTCAAGGAGACAGTGCCAAGTTTAAAATGATTGAAGAATTAGCTTCTATGAAGAGTCTGTGTTGAACAACTACAGGCAACAAGCGGAAAAAATACCAATACCTAAAGCGGAATCTCAAATATGTTATCACTGATAATGGTAAAAATATGTGTGAAGTAGAAAAAAGCTTAGTTAGGTAATTTACAAAACTTGTCAAGATGTAAGGTAGTTATTAATGTTTTTTCATCAACAGGTACTCTATGAAAAATATCTGAATTTATCATGAATTATTAAACCAACCATGTTAATGGTGAACTTCATTCACTGTCATGGGCTTAATCATTGTCAGAAACAGAAGGTGAATAACTTGACTTGCCCGGGCACACAGCAGTTTGACGGCTGAGCTGTAGTAAAGTTTTATCATGCTCTTTTTTTTTTTTTCTTTTCAGCTTGGAGCTGATATTGAAATTTTTCGTAACAATAAGACTGCTTTCAGACACTATGACCAAATAATAAATGGCTTTGAGAATTAGCTTTTGCTGCAGATTTTATAATATTTAGTAAATTCAACTTAAAACTATAAGACAGAATAACACTTATATATAAAACAAACTGTATTTATTTAGACAACTAATTTTTGAATCATAAACAACGTTGAGCTGCTTTATATACTTTGCATGCTATCAAAAGCTAAAACAAGAAGTGAGATCTCCATTTCCAAACCAATTTGCAGTAGATATAGTTTCTTAGTTCAAACGACATTTCCAGAATAATTTTTAGGACCTTAATGCAGCAAGGAAATTTCTATATTTAAAAATGTATTTAACAGTGCAATTGTGGAGCTTCTGTCTAAACTTCCACTGGAAGTAATTAAGCAGCAATGTAATGATATACTAAAAGGTAAATGTTTTAAGAAAAACCTAATGCTATAAATGCTTCCTGAGTGATTTATATGCTCAATTAAAATAATATGGTTATGGGCTGGTATCAATTATTTGACATGTCTGTGTGAAGAGATGTCAAAGATGAAATATGCAAAATCTTATTACAGATCTGCATTAATAGATGAATACTTGCAATCAATTTTGATGATTATTTATTGAATAGGAAGCACTATTCAATAATTCAGCACTCTGAATACCAATTAAGCAAAATGTTATCACTCCAGAAAGATCTCCACTCTTCTCATTAGTATACCTATATTTCAAAAAATTGTGTTTTATTTTAAATTTAATAAGAAATTTTTCAAAATTTGTTTTCTCTCTTGTTATATGAGAACCTACATATTACCCTTGATTCTACTTCAGCCTGCAAAATCTAAAACATTTACTATCTGGCCTTTTATAGAAGGGTCAGATTAATTACTTTTTTGGAGAAAGATTTTCTTCAGGCTAAGCATATAAAAGCTTGTCCTCTATCTCCTTCTGGGATTGGACTCACAACACAAATAGGACTCAGGGCTGACTGGTTAGAAGAAAAAGTATAGTAAATCAGGTAACTTTTTTCCTTTTTTTTTTTTTTTTCTAAGATGGGGTTTCACCATGTTGGTCAGGCTGGTCTTGAACTCCTGACCTCAGGTGATCCGCCCACCTTGGCCTCCAAAGTGCTTGGATTACAGGTGTGAGCCACCACGCCCAGCCATAAATCAGGTAATTTTTAAAATGTAACTGAAATATTTGATTTTTACTTAAAACAAATACATATCATCTGCCAATATTATGGTAGAAAACCAACGCCTCTTCTTCTTTAAGTAGATTTCTGCTAATTAATGTTTCAAATGTTCTCTCCTGCATATCCATTACGGATATATCATATCCATAATCCATCATATCCATAATACACACTAGTGATATCAAATTTCAGTTTCTTTAAATGGAACAAGAATCTAGACAACTGTGAGACAAATGAATACAGAACACTTAAAAAGAATTTTATAATTTCCACCCCTAATCTTTCAAAATATTCATGCTCACAATTAATAAGACAGTAATGGCTGGACGCAGTGGCTCACACTTGTAATCGCAGCACTTTGGGAGGCAGAGGCGGGCAGGAGTTTGAGATCAGCCTGTCCAATATGGTACAACCCTGTTTCTACTTAAAAAATACAAAAATTAGCTGGCCATGGTGGCACACACCTGTAGTCCCATCTACTCGGGAGGCTGAGGCAGGAGAATCGCTTGAACCTGGAAGGCTGAGGTTGCAGTGAGCCGAGATCGTGCCACCGCACTCCAGCCTGGGGAACAGAGAGAGACTCCGTCTCAAAAAAAAAAAAAAAAAGACAGGAATTTGGTGGAAAGGGGGATCTGTATTTATCTAACTTGTTCAATTCGTTCAAGATCTACAACGTAATTTTCCTAAATGCTACTTTTTGCAGTCATATTTCATTAGTTTATATAATATTTAATTAATTATAAAATTACAGTAAGAAATATAACTGGCATAAACAGCCTTGGAACAAACATACTGACCCCTGGAAATTTAAAATTCAACTAGTGAAAGCAGAAAGCAAGATGTACTAGACAACAGCCAACCAGCCATGAGTGTTCAGCTTTTCTTAGGAAACATTCAGTATATTCTAAAGGAATAATAAAGAGTGTGGTTATTTCTGTAATTTGATTATATATACTCTAAATCAGCAGTCCCCAACCTTTTTGGCACCCAGGGACCAGTTTCTTGGAAGACAATTTTCCATAAAATGGTGGGGTGGGGGATATGCTCTCAGGTTTCGGGATGAAGCTGCAACACCTCAGATCATCAGGCATTTGTTGGATTCTCATAAGGAGAGCACAACCTAGACCCCTGGAGTGCACAGTTCGCAATAGTGTTTGCACTCTTATGAAAATCTAATGTTGATGCTGATCTGACAGGAGGTGGAGCTCAGGCGTTATGCTCCCTGGTCTAATGCCCAACTGCTGTGTGGCCCAGTTCCTAATAGGCTGTTCCGTGGCCTGGGGGTTGGGGACCCCTGCTCTACATAGTTTGGTGATTATTTGAGTACAGTCTAAATTAGAAATCTTTATGTATTTTTTACCAAATAGCCCACTGTTACAGGATCATTTCTTAGTAATTGATCATTTTCTCTTTGATTTTTAAATGCCACTTTCGGCTGGGCGCAGTGGCTCACACCTGTAATCTCAGCGCTTTGGGAGACTGAGGCAGGCGAATCAAGACGTAAGGGATTTCAGACCAGCCTGACTAATATGGTGAAACCCCGTCTCTACTGAAAGAAAAAACAAAAAAAAAAAAGCCAGGTGTGGTGGCACACCTCTGTAATCCCAGCTACTCCGGAGAATTGCTTGAACACGGGAGGCAGAGGTTGCAGTGAGCTGAGATTGCACCACTGCACTCCAGCTTGGGTGACAGAGCGAAACTTTGTCTCAAAAAAAAAATTTTTTTTTAATGCCACTTTCAACATATTCCTTTTGTCTTTTTTCATTTTACTCCTTTCTTTTTTATTTTTTTGACAGATTTTCACTCTTGTCACCCAGGCTGGAGTGCAGTGGCACCATCTCCACTCACTGCAATCTCTGCCTTCCAGGTTGAAGCAATTCTCCTGCCTCAGCCTCCCAAAGCAGCTGGGATTATAGGTACCTGCCAGCCAGGATGCCCAGCTCATTTTTTTTTCTTTTTATATTTTTAGTTGAGACGGGGTTTTACCATGTTGACCAGGTTGGTCTTTAACTCCTGACCTCAGGTGATCCACTCACCTCGGCCTCCCAAAATGCTGGGATTACAGGCATGAACCACTGCACTTGGCCTTTCATTTCACTCCTTCCTACATACTGACACTTTCATATTTGAAATTCCCATACATATTCAGGTCTGTTTCTGGACTTTCTATTTTTCTCTAATTACTTGTCTATTCTAACACAGATGCCAAACTGTCTTAAATATCTTTAACTTTATGATATAATTTACTGTCTGCAGGGTCAAGTGTCACATACCCTTCCCCCCTCTACTGCCCACCCAATTATTATATTTTAAAATTTTCTAAACCATTGAATGTACTCTTCTAAATGAACTCTATATGCAATTTGTCAAGTTCTCAAAAAGGTTCACCCCATTGGACTTACAAATCAGTATGCATTAAATCTGTAAAATAATTTGGGAAGCAATGATATCTGTCCAATATCTTGGTAACACTTTATATCTTTTAAAAAAAATCCTTCAGTAAGGCTTTATAGTTTTCTTCAAATTAGTCTTGCCTACTTCTTATTAATTTGCATTCTCTCTTCTCTGTTTCTGTATCATTTAAAATTTTTTAAATTCTGCTGGTGTGGCACTTAACATGAATTTAATTTTCTAAGCATACATGGACTGGGTGTCATGGCTCATGTCTATAATCACAGCACTTTATAAGGCCAAAGCAGGAGGATCACTTGAGCCCAGGAGTTCAAGACCAGCCAGGGAATCATAGCAATACCCTATCTCTATAAAATAAAAAATAAGCTGGGTATGGTGGCACATATCTGTGGTCCTAGCTGCTCAAGGAAGGCTGAGGTGGGAGGATGGCTGGAGCCCAGGAGGTGGAAGCTCCAGTGAGCCATGATTGCGCCACTACACACCAGCCTGGGTGGGTAAAAGAGCAAGATCCAGTCTCAAAAAAAAAAACAGGTCATCCTCACCTCATCACCCTCCTCCACCCATATCTATCCAAAACAGGAAGCTGTTGAGAGAAGATGTGTTTTATTCACCTTTGTAATCTTAACACCAAACATGTAGTAATCAATCAATGTTTACCAAATTGACAAATATCTTGCTAAGTTATGGAAACCCACCAGTCAAATCCCTAAAAGGGATAGAAAAGCAGATGGCTTATTCCTTTGGGGTAGGGAAAAGCTTCCTAAATCTGGCATCTCTTATAAACCTAAAACAAACATGCCTTCCTTCCTTTAAACGTCTTTCACAAGTTCTGTACAAACCTCCTCTGAATTTATTTTTCAGCCTTTACAATCCCATCAATAATTCTATTTCTTTTTTTTAAGTTGGGGTCTCACTTTATTGCCCAAGCTGGAGTGTAGTGGCATTATCATGGCTCACTGCAGCCTCAAATTCCTCGGCTCAAGCGATCCTCCCACTTCAGCTTCCTGAGTAGCGAGGGCTACAGGGATGTAACCACCATGCCCAACTAATCTGTGTTTTTGCAGAGTCAGAGTCTTGCTGTGTTGCCCAGACTGGTCTTGAACTCCTGGCCTCAAACAATCTCCCGGCCTTAGCCTCTCAAAACACTAGGATTACAAGCATCAGCCACTATGTCCAGCCAATAATTTTATTTCTTATATATAAATGAAATAGCCAAAATTTGCTGAGTGTTCCCTATAATCTAGGCACTTTACACAACTTTGCTCATTTACTCCACATCACACCCCATGAAGTGGACATTATTTACAGGTTGCGTATCCCTTATCCAAAATGCTTGGAACCAGAAGTGTTTTAGATTTCAGGTTTTTTAAGATTTAGGAATATTTGCATTACACTTACTTACCAATTGAGCATCCTTAACCCAAAAATCCAAAATCCAAAATGCTCCATGGAATGAGCATTTCCTTTGAGCAGTCATGTAGGCATTCAAAAAGTTTTGGATTTTGGAGCATTTCAGATTTCAGATTAGGAACACTCAAACTGTACTATCTCCCATTTTGCAGATGAGAAAACTGAGGCACAGAGAGGTTACATAACTGGCACAAGGTCACATACCCAAGAAGTAGCAGAGATAAGATTTAAACCCAGGCAGTCCAGCTTTAAAATCCACAAAATATTAAGAATTCACATTATTTCATATTTTCATTTCATTAGTGATTTGGTTTTAATGGGCCAGGTGAAAAGCTTCATTGTGCTCATTATAAAGCTCAGCACATCTACAACTCAACATTTTGAACTCTTAAAAACAAAAAAATAAAACCCTTAAATTAGAATTAGTAAAATTCTCAAATTAAAATCAAATCTTCAATATTCTAAAAAAGAAACAAACCAATTGTTCTAAATTTTATAGGCCCTTCTGTTTAAATTAGACATAAACCTTGTCTAATTTAAATCACTTGAGTTAAATCACTGCAGTTTTGTTTGGTAACCTGTTAATACTTAACTGAATCATTTAAATCTATTCAACAATGTTCCCAAGGCTCCTCTAAGATGACCTGGAATCATTTGGCATCAATCTGCCCAAAATGTATTATTAAAGAATCTCATGCTTTTAAAAGAAAGAATCAGACCAGTGCGGGCAGCTGCCAAGAATGAGTTTACTGCCTGGTTTCCATGACTGCATCAATCTGGGACCAGCATAAGAGAGAAAACATATCCTTGGAAACCAATTCTTTGCTCCTCTCAATTAAGAGAGTAGGAAAAAAACAGAGAAAGAAAGCTTCAGAATAATTCCTGTTGAACATGCCCGTTGCACATGATAACGATGGGTGAAGGTTGTTCTAATCAAAATTGTGGGAAAGTTATGAGGTGCTTAGTGTTTACCAAGAATATCTTATGCTTTGTATACAATATTTTGGTTTCAATCTTTAAAAAATAAAACCACAGTAAGTTGGGCATGGTGTCTCAGGCCTGTAATCCCTGCACTTTGGGAGGCCGAGGCAAGTGGACCACCTGAGGTCAGGAGTTTGAGACCAGCCTGGTAAACATTTGAAAACCCATCTCTACTGAAAATACAAAAATTAGCCAGGCATGGTAATGCGCACCTGTAGTCCCAGCTACTCAGGAGGCAGAGGTTGCAGTGAGGCAGTGTGGCAGGCCTCTGGGCAACAGAGAGCAAGACTCTGTAGCCACCAAAAAAAAAAAAAAAAAAATTGCAATAGAAGTTGTACCAGTAAGATTAGGAACAATATTTACTGCTACTCAATATCTTCACTGTTTAATTGCATGCTAACACCTGAATTCTCCACATACATCCTGTATACTCTATAAGTACTCTTTGTTTTAGGTATTATATATTGTAAAATTTCAAAACAGAAGATTTTTCCAAATTAGGGAGCAGAGTCAATATACTTACAATAATACCTACACTTTATAACATAAGTAACAGGTTCATTCATCTCAACTACATTTCTAAGGCAAGAACTTACAATAAAGTGCAAATGAGTTTTAATAACATATATTAAACACAATCTCCCAGGTTTTCTTAAACCAGGAGTCATACTACCCCTCCTTCCCTGGAGCTATAAATATACTTCCTGCCATCAATAGCAATGGCTGGAGCAACCTCTCTGTTCAAAAGAACTAAAAATATATTATTGTACATATCCTCCCTTCAGCTACCCACCCACCAATACAAGAGGAACTGGCAGAGGGAAATGTAAAAGCTGTGTAAAGTTCAGCTGAGAGCAGTACAGACTGCAATCTTCCTCAAGGAAAAAAAAAAAAACAAGGCCAGGGATGGTGGCTCACGCCTGTAATCCCAGCACTTTGGGAAGCCAAGGTGGGTGGCTCACGAGGTCAGGAGTTCAAGACCAGCCTGGCCAACATGGTGAAACCCCGTTTCTACTAAAAATACAAAAATTAGCCAGGTGCGATGGCAGGCACCTGTAATCCCAGCTATTTTTGAGGCTGAGGCAGGAGAATCACTTGACCCGGGAGGAAGAGGTTGCAGTGAGCCAACATCGTGCCACTGCACTCTAGCCTGGGCAACGGAGCAAGACTCCATCTCAAAAAACCCAAAACAACAACAACAATAAAATAAGGCTAGCTCCAACTGAATGATGTCTAGGGAGGTAACAATCAACTATTTCAAGGTCAAAATAAATTTTTCAAATTTGGAGAAGCTGCTATTAATTTTTCTTTTTTTTTTTTTTGAGAGACAGGGGTCACTCAGGCTGGTCTCAGACTCTTGGGCTCAAGTGATCTTACTGCTTCAGTCTCCCAAGTAGGAAAAGCTTTTTTTTTTTTTTTTTTTTTTTTTAGTTGGAGTTTAACGCTTGTTGCTAAGGCTGGAGTGCAATGGCACGATCTGGGGTCACTGCAACCTTCGCCTCCTGGGTTCAAGCAATTCTCCTGCTTCAGTTTCTGAGTAGCTGAGATTACAGGCACCCACCACCACGTCCAGCTAATTTTTTGTATTTTTAGCAGAGACAGGATTTCACCATGTTGGTCAGGCTGATCTCGAACTCCTGACCTCAGGTGTTCTACCCACCTTGCCCAGCTGAGAAGCTTTTCTTGATCACAAGTTATATTTTGTATTTCATTAAATGTTACTTGAGGACTGGTATTATTTAATGAAACCACAGTAATGGAAACTTATGAATATCAAAACCATGCAAACTGAGTACTACTTATAGCTAACAATGGCTCGTGGAACAGTGGGGCTGAAGCCAAGAAAATGGCCTGCATGGTCAGGAGACTGTTACCAACAGAAAGATGAGTAAAAAAGGACAACAAGAGAGACAAGCACAGTGGCACAAGTCTGTGGTCCCAGAGGCTTGGGAGTCTGAGGCTAGAGAATGGCTTGAGGCCAGGAGTTTGACACAACAGTGAGCTACAATCCTGCTACTGTGCTATAGCCTTAGTGACAGGGCAAGACACCATCTAAAGAATGAATGAATGAATGAATGAAGTAAAAAAAAAAAAAAAAAAAAAGGAGAGCCAGATTTTTCTTTTTTTCTTTTTCTTTTTTTTTTTTTTTTTTTTTTGTGGCAGAGTCTCACGCTGTTGCCCAGGCTGGAGTGCAGCGATGCTATATTAGCTCACTGAAGCCCCCACCTCCTGGGTTCAAGCAATTCTCCTGCCTCAGCTTTCTGAGTAGGTGGGATTACGGGCACTCACCAGTACAATGCCTGGCTAATTTTTGTACTTTTAATAGAGATGGGGTTTCACCATGTTGGCCAGACTGGTCTCAAGCTCCTGACCTTAAGTGATCCACCTGTGTCGGCCTCCCAAAGTGCTAGGATTACAGGCATGAGCCACCATGCCCGGCCTAAGATTTTTTAATGTCGGAAAAGGTAAACGCTAGAAAAAATCCTATTGCGTTGGATTAGAATTGAGAGTATTGGAATGAAATCATGGCTTTAAATATTTATAGGCAGATACAGATGTATTTATGTATGTACAGACATGCACGTTTATATGTATAATCATTCTTGATATTCTGTAATTGATGATTTGGCATCTTGAATTTATGGGCCAAATTAACAACCAAAGTTATTTACATTCATATCATCCCTGTGTTTTTGAGGCTGCACAAAAATCATACCACAAACCCTCCAACCACAAATGTCAACATTTGTGTTTCTCTTTCTGCTCAATAGGGGATGTCCCATCTAACAACTTTCTAGCACTTTAAACAAACAAACAAAAATCTCGCCCATGTTTTCCTCTGGTTCCTTCTGCCTCCTGACCCACCCTGGTGCTTCCCCATGTGGTCCTGCATAGTATGGTGTGCCTCCTATGTCAGGAGAACTGTGAGTAATACATTTTCAATGGTATTAGCCTCTCTATGTCATTCATACCTACTAATTAAACTCCAGTACATTTTATTTTTTGAGTCAGGGTCTCACTCTGTCTCACCTTCACTAGGACTACAGGTGCTTGCCACCACACCCAACTACTTTTTGTGTTTTTTGGTAGAGATGGGGTTTCACCATGTTGGCCAGGCTGGTCTTGAACTCCTGATCTCAAGTGATCTGCCAGCCTCACCTGCCTCGGCTCCCAAGGTGGTGGGGTTACCCAGTACATTTTAAAACAATAACCTAGTTCTGTCCTCACACAGAGCCTAAAAGCAACAGCATCTCAGTAGAAAGAACATACCCAGTAGTGCACAAATTTTATTCTCTAAGTACATTCACTAATAAAAGGAACCAGGGTTCCCTGATAGAATTATTGATTCCAGGACCGAGCTAACCAAAGTACAGATGAGCATATTTTGAGACCGAGTCTCACTGTCATCCAGGCTGGAGTGCAGTGGTGCAATCTCAGCTCACTGAAACCTCCACCTCCTGGGTTCAAGTGATTCTCCTGCCTCAGCCTCCCTAGTTGCTGGGACTATAGGTATATACCACCATGCCTGGCTAATTTTTGTATTTTTAGCAGAGATGAGGTTTCAGTATGTTGGCCAGGCTGGTCTCTAACGCCTGACCTCAGATGATCCGCCAGCATAGGCCGCCCAGAGTGCTAGAATTACTAGAATTACAGGCATGAGCCACTGCGCCCAGCCCACAGAAAATCTTATTGTTCAAAAAAGTAAGAAAAAAGTGATCAAAGAATGATGGGGACATGGCCAGGTGTCTTGGCTCATGCCTGTAATCTCAGCACTTTGAGAGGCCAAGGCAGGCGGATCACCTAAGGTCAGAAGTTTGAAGCCAGACTGGCCAACATGGTGAAACCCCATCTCTACTAAAAATACAAAAATTAGCTGGGCGTGGTAGCAGATGCCTGTAATCCCAGCCACTTAGGAGCCTGAGGCAGGAGAATCACTTGAACCCAGGAGGTGGAAGTTGCGGTGAGCTGAAACTGCACCATTGCAGGCCAGCCTAGGTAATAAGAGCGAAACTCCATCTCAAAAAAAAAGAATGACCGGGACACGGAAAAAAAGACACAGGAACTAGCTTGAAAGGGTTCCCACTAGCCAAATGTGAGACAATTTGAACATCAAAACAAATGAAAAATAAACAAAATCGGAATCATTGAGGCTGTGCTCATATGTTTGAAAGATTAAAAAAAAAGAGAGAGAGAGAGAAAGCTTTTCCTTAGCGTGAAATGCCAAGTGATTGGCTGAGCGCAGTGGCTCATACCTATAAGCCCAGCACTTAGGGAGGCCGAGGTGGGTGGATCACCTGATATCAGGAGTTCGACACTAACCTGGCCAACATGATGAAACCCTGTCTGAATTAAAAAATATAAAAATTAGCAGGGCATGGTGGCAGGTGCCTGTAATCCCAGCTTCTTGGGAGACTAGCTACTGAGGTGGGAGAATCACCTGAAGCCGAGAGGCAGAGGTTGCAGTGAGCCGATATTGCGCCATTGCACTCCAACCTGGGTGACAAAGCAGGACTCTGTCTCAAAAAAAAAAAAAAAAAAAAAAAAAAGAAATGCCAAATGATAAATTCAGAAGAAAGGATGAAATATTTTAAATTTACCATCTGGCAACCACTATAATAATTGATTCAGGCACAAATCACCAACGGATGCTAAAACTAGAAAGCAAAAAATTTGATGAGAAGCTATTTATATAGCCTCAAAGTATCACCTCACAAAATGCATTCTTACTAACCACTATGAAATACTTCTGAACTAATTTTACAGAAACTTGTCAGACAACATCTTAACCAAGTGATAAAATTGAGCATAACCAGTAATGGGACAAACTGACATGAACCTCCTGATATGATGCAGTGAGAACAACACAACAATCACGTCTGTGGTATTCCTGCCAAAAATGCATAACCTAAATCTATTCATAAGGAAACATCAGACTAACCCAAATTGTGGAACATGCTACAAAATAATTGGTCTACTCTTAAAAAATGTCAAGATCACTGAAAATAAGGAAAGACTGAGGAACTACTCCGTCAAAGAGACTGAAGAGACATGACAACTAAATGCAAGGCATAATCTTGAATGGTCCCTGAATCAAAAATAAATGAAGCAGAAAAGGAAGTTTTTTGGTTGTTTTCTTGAGGGCGTTTTGTTGGTTTCTGTTGTTTTGTTTTTGCAACAAAGGACATAATTGGAAGATCAGTGAAATTTGAGTAGGGCCTGGGCGCAGTGGCTCACACTTGTAGTCCCAGCACTTTGGGAGGCCAGGGTGGACAGATCACGACATCAGACTAACCCAAATTGTGGAACATGCTACAAAATAATTGGTCTACTCTTAAAAATTGTCAAGATTACTGAAAATAAGGAAAGACTGAGTCCAAGACCGGCCTGGCCAACATGGTGAAACCCGTCTCTACCAAAAATATAAAAATCAGTTGGGTGCCGTGGCACATGCCTGTAGTCCCAGCTACTCAGAAGGCTGAGGGACGAGTATCCCTTGAACCAGGGTGGAGGAGGTTGCCGGGAGCTGAGATTGTGCTACTGCAATCCAGCCTAGGCGACAGACTTACACACTGTCTCAAAAAAAAAAAAAAAAAAAAAAAAAAGGTAATTCAGGCTTTTGTTTAATGAATTCACTTTCAAAGAGAAAGACAAACTAAATCTTATATGTACAATCTTTAGCAGTCCTTTCACAGTTAAAGCGAAGACCACAAACTGATGGCACAGTGTGTTAAAAAAAAAAAATTGGCCGGGCACAGTGGCTCATACCTATAATCCTAACACCTTGGGGGGCCAATGCTTGGAAGATGACTTGAGCCCGGGAGTTCAAGACCAGCTTAAGCAATATAGCTAGACTCCATCCCTAAAAAAGTACAAAAATCTTGAAGTTGAACTCATTTAGACAGGCCTTGGAACCTCCAATGTAGCACGGGACCCAACAGATTTACTTCTCATTCACACTGCCTACATAGCCTCGAAAAACATATTTGAATTTGGAACCCCTGACTCACTTAAGGCCAAAAATAAGGAGGATTATGGAGAGAAGAGAAGGAAGAGGCATTTTAAAAACGTGCTGAGTTTTGAGGGCATTATAGAGGCTGAAAGTTTCTGGTTTTAATGTATTTTCCAGTTTTAAAATCAGGAAAGAAAATCTACAAAACTGGAAGACAAACACTGAACCAAACATTTCTTTATCAATAAACCTCATATAAAAGTATTCTGCTGTTTGATTACATAACTATTATAACCTATGGCAACCTACTGGTGAAATATGGGAATACCAAAAATAATTAACTACTTTTCACCATGCCATTATCTCCACCATATTAAAAAAATTTCTTGGAAAAGATACTATCGTTATTTTAATTACTCACACGACACTATTTCAAATCCTTGTTAATTTTAGTTCTAGTAGAATACTTATATATTTAATATATATGTTATGAATATTAACTACATACTATAGTCTATAATATATCAAAACAATCTTTTGTAGGCAATATATCTGCAAGACATAAGATACATCTAGAATAGACACAAATAATCTTCAAAAACAGTGTACCATGCTTTTGCATACTCTTTGATCATTGGGTTAGAAGGTCATGTGCCAAGAAGGAAATGGTTCTGGGCTGTCCTTCAAAAGGCAGAATGAAAGATTTCCCAAGTAACATGAAGATTTTCATGAGCCATGGATAAGCAACAATAAACAGCCATCCCTCAATAAAAATAGATCTATATACCATTTGGGGGATGAAAATATAGCTAAGGATTAAATATAATTAAACATATGATATATATGATACGCCATATAAATATACTTGATATATCATATAGATACATAATACATTAAATACAGCTATGATTAAATATTTCTAATCTAAACTATCATCAAAATGTAAGCACTCTCCAGCTCTTTAAAATGTCCAGTTAATGTGCATAACTCCCTCTGTCAGCCATGCTATCTGGCTGCCCTGAGGGATACATGTTGTTCTTGGTGGAGTCATGCAGTTGATTATGCTTTATACTCAGGTCATGTTGTCTCATTTAAAGAGAATACCAGTTCATTCTACAAAGCTATCAATTTGTAATCCAGAAGTGTGAGATCTTTAGTATGGTTCTATTAGAGTAAATCCCTCATTCCTACCACAAACCAGGCACTGTATTAGCAGCTGGAGATAATATAACTGCAAAAACAAACAAGTCCCATAAATCCCTCCCCTCAAAGAGCACCCAGTTTAGTTGGGAAACAAACTAATAAAACTTTGACATTCAAAGAAACGTTCATGAAAACCAAACTTTTCAAGTACCATTGGATACCATTATGATTTATTATATAGAATATAATTAAGACAGAATTGACAATGAGATTCCTTTAAATCTTGTGAATGTATAAAACAGAATTAATCCTAGCTTCCTTTTGAATACCATTTTTCACACAGAAAGTCTTAATCTCTTCAGGAGAGCTGTGGCCTACCTAAGGCAGAAAATAAACACAGAATTAAAGGCTGCATGAGGCTTGGCTCACTGAAAAGCTAAACTGAACTCAGTCCTAATGTTGCTGAACCCAACTGAGTAAATACAGATGCTCCTTGGCCTACAATGGGGCTATATTCCAATACATCCATCATAAACTGAAAATAACGTATAAGTAGGAAATGAATTTAATATACTTCACCTACCGAATGCCATAGTTAGCCTAGCCTACCTTCGATATGTTCAGAACACTTACATTAGCATACAGTAGGGCAGAATCACCTGACAACACAGTATACGGTAGAGTGTAGTCATTTACCCTCCTGATCACCTGGCTGATTGGGAGGTGTGGTTCACCGCTTCTGCCCAGCACCATGAGAAATTGTCACACTGCATATCACTAGCCTGGGAAAAAACAAATTTCAAAATTGGAAGTACAATTTCTACTGAATATATATATCACACCAGCTTTCCCAACATAATAGTAGAAAAATCATAAGTTGAACCATCATAAATCAGGGACCATCTATAATGTGAATCCATGCTTCAGTAAATTACATACAACTGGCCTTCTCTCTCTCTCTTTTTTTTTTTTGAGATGGAGTCTTGTTCTGTTGCCCAGGCTGGAGTGCAGTGGCAAGATCTTGGCTCACTGCAGCCTTCACTGGGTTCAAGCAATTGTCCTGCCTTAGCCTCTCAAGTAGCTGGGATTACAAGCACTTGCCACCATGCCTAGCTAATTTTTTTTTTTTTTTTTTTGGAGACAGAGTCCCACTCTGTCACCCAGGCTGGAGTAGAGTGGCATGATCTCGGCTCACTGTAACCTTTGCCTCCTGGGTTCAAGCGATTTTCCAGCCTCAGCCTCCCAAGTAGCTGGAATTACAGGCACCCACCACTACGCCCAGCTAAGCTTTTGTATTTTTAGTATAGACGGGGTTTCACCATGTTGGCCAGGTTGGTCTCGAACTCCTGACCTTGTGATTCACCCACCTTGGCCTCCCAAAGTGCTGGGATTACAGGCACAAGCCACCGCACCCGGCCTAATTTTTATATTTTTGGTAGAGACGGGGTTTTATCATGTTGGCCAGGCTGGTCTCAAACTCCTGACCTCAGGCAATCTGCCTGCCTCAGCCTCCCAAAGTGCTGGGATTACAGGTGTGAGCCACCTCGCCTGGCCCAGTTGACCCTCTTTTTTTAATTTTGTTTTTTATCTTTTAAACATGGAATTTTGCAGACCCTCTCTACATGTGGGTTGCACATCCACAGATCAAAAAAATAAATAAAACCATAAAATAAGAAATAAAAATTTTTAAATGCAGTAAAACAGCTATTTACATAGTATTTGCATTGTTTTAGCTGTTATAAGTAATCTAGAGATGATTTAGAACCTATAAAATATACAAGAGGATGTGCATAGGTTATATGCAAATATGCCATTTTATATAAGGCACCTGAGCATCCCTGGATTTTGATCTCCATGGGGGTCCTGGAATCAATCACCTGAAGATACTAAGAGACAATTATATTACTATACGTTTTAGACTATCAGGACCCTTCTGAGACTATAAATGTTTAATCTACACATGCCAATGTGTGAATTATCATGTAAGTGTATGAATTATCATACAGTAAGTGACTTGATAGAAGCAAAGAATCTATACTGGATCAGACTTGGAGTGGTCAGTAAGGAAATGCTGACTGGAGGAGCTGATCTGCGTCTGATAAATTATAATGCCAAGCAAGAAAGAGGGAAGTGGGCAGTCCAACCAAAGACAGAGAGCAAGAAAGAGCACAGCACCACCAAGGATCAAGGGACAGCAGGCTCAGGAAAAAGATAAGGCTACCAACGTTAAGAGGAGTTGGATCATGAACGCTTGCTCTGTTAAGGAGTCTGGATTTTATTCATAAAATCTTAAGTTGGGGAGTGCTATGATTAGATCAGGAAGTTAAAGAGATCACTCTCAGCAGCCATGTATTTGATGACTTGAAACAAGAAATTAATAATGAGTAGACAAGAAGGGAACCTGCAGCAGTCATCTAGGTGAGAAGAAGCCTGAACTAAGGGAAAGGAGAAATGGTGGAAAGTAGGCAAATTTGAGAAATGTTACAGATGTAAAACAGATAGGAACAGATCACCAACCAGATGAACAACATCCAAGTTTCCAGTTTGGGTCACTGTGTTGTGTCATTCATCAAGATAGAGATTATAAAAATAACACTCTGAAAGGGAAGATGAGTCAGTTCTGAGTCTGTTGTAGGTATCTGGGAGACAGCCTAATGGAGACCAGTGAGCTGCTGGCTTTCATCCAGATAGGTTCTGAGGACAAATTTTCTCCTAATTAGCACAGAAGCTGAAACCATGGACATGTGCTTCCAGGAAGAATGTGTAGAATCAACACAAGAGGGCCAGAGATGGAATCGTTGGTAACTTAAACAAGGAGTGGTCAAAGAAGAGGGGCCTAGGGAACTGAGGAGTGGCCACAAAGACAGAAAGAGGAAAACCAGGAGAATGTGTCACATAACTCAGGGAAAGATAGTTCAGGGAGTAAAGGCTGTACAGTTGATCACATTTACTCAGTTTTTCTTTCTCTCTTCCCTCTCCCACCCTTTTCAAACTCTCCCTTGTTAAAATCAGAAAGGTAAAAAGTTACTCTGTGATAATTCAGATAATGCTACAGTGTCCCAAATCAACTACTAGGGAGGGAAGACAAAGAATCAAGATCATTATATTTTCTAACATTTATTAAAGATTTACTATGTGCTAATAACCGTGCTAAGCATTTACCATGCACTACCTAATGATTAAATACAAACCTTACTATTGTTTAACCCATTTACTAGGTGACAAAACTGAGTCTCAGAAGAGTTAAGTGTTTTGCCCAAGTTCACAGAAAGTATGGCAGCCGTGGAATACGAACCCTAGTCTATCCAACTCCCAAAATTAAAATAACGTAGGGCCTGACAAGGAATATATAAAAGAAACACAAAATCCAATTTGACCAGGAAAAAAATTGATTTAAGGGTTATTTTTTAAGAAAAGGGCAGGCATGGTAGTTCAGGCCTATAATCCTAGCACTTTGGGAGGCTGAGGTGGGAGGACTGTTTGAGGCCAGAAATTTGAGATCATCCTGGGCTCATAGTGAGACCTCATTTCTACAAAAAATCAAAAAATTAGCCGGGTATGATGGCATGCATCTGTAGCCCCAGCTACTTAGGAGGCTGAGGTGGGAGGATTGCTTGAGCCCAGGAGGTCAAGGTTGCAGTGAACAGTGATCACATCACTGCACTCCAGTGTGGGCAACTGACCAAGACCCTGTCTCAAAAAAAAGTACAGGGGGGCTGCAAAGCAAACTCTGAACGTAGATTCCCCCTTTGATGCCACATTCCGGACTCTTAACATAAGGAAGGGCACAGCATACCTTGAGTGGAATTATCCTGGAAATACAGAGCCCACGGTTCCCTTTCCCAGTCTTGAACCTCTGACCAATAACTTTATCATGATTCTGTATTTTTAATCTGATAATCTTGGCTTTCTGAGATGATAAAACTGTTCTCCTTAATTGGGTAAGTGGCATCACAACCCCAGAAAGAAAAGATATGAGCAATAAAATGAGGTATCGTATATCAAACTCATGGTACTACTGGCACTTCTGCATAAAGTTTAGGCTATGTGTTTTTTAAATGCTGGTAATTCAGATTCAGCTAATGAAAAGCACTGGAAGTCTTAACAGAAACCTGCTTTACTACATTTACAAGTTTAATTTCTTAGCATCACAGATTGCCCAAGAGCTTAAGAAGATTCCGTTTAAGGTAGTAACTCTGACCTGTCAAGGATTTGCTGTGCTTGACAGACTGACTGTATAAATGTATTTTAATCATCTAAGGAAATTTAATTCACTAAGTAAGGGGTTTGGAGGAATTAAATCTGTTAAACTTTATTAACTTAACTGATGAGCAGGTGAAAATTACTGCTCTTATTTCTATGTAAAATTCCTATACTTACAAGCACAGTAGCAAACTAAAAGAAAACTAGGTTTTAAATTTACCACTTTAATAAATATTAAAGTCCAAGTAATTTAAAAATAGTCCTGTACACAAAAGCCCTTTCCCCACATCAAAAAACTTACACATATAACTGAGCTGCTCTATTAACAACCACTACTTGCTCTACAAAAGCCTTCTTCAAAGTAGAACCTTTGAAAACTTACCAAGTAAAACTGGTAAGTATGGATGGTTTAAGTAATTTCTCCAACTAACACTGGAGAAACTGAATTGAGCTCCACTTAAGACCCCATCCAAAGGTAAGAACATATCATCTCAATCTGCTATAACAGTCACCTCTTTTGATAAACATAAAACTCTCCTATCTTCCCTTATTGCTACTTGAAATACCAAACTTAAGTAACTTTTATTTTATGGGCATGTAGTATTTCAGGATGGTCATAGTATTGGTCATAGTATTTGGTCACAAGTATTGGTCATAGTATTTGTGGATGTCTGTGGAAAGAAGAAGCTGGAAGGCAGGAGAAGAGAGAACTACCTTTTACTATACGTACTTTTAAAACTATTAACATGTATACATATTAATCAAATACATACATAATTTTAAATTAAGCAAAATTTTAAGAGGCAAACACAAATCAGAGCCATTTTTTGAAAATGTTTTTTTTGAGATGGTCTCACTCTGTTGCCCAGACCGGAGTGCAGCGGTGTGTTCACTGCAGCCTTGACCTGCTGGGCTTAAGCAATCTTTCCATTTCAGCCTCCCAAGTAAGTAGGACTACAGGTGCATGCCATTACACCTGGCTAACTTTTATTTTTTTGTAGAGACAGAGTCTCACTATGTTGCCCAGTCTAGTCTCGAACTCCTGGGCTCAAGTGATCTTCCTGTGTTGGCTTCCCAAAGTGCTAAGATTACAGGTGTGAACCACCACACCTAGCCTGAAAATGCTTTTTCAAACTTACGTCTTCCCCACCATGTCAGTCATACTGAGAATCACTGCCTTAGAGGTTCATAATTGCTGCTAATGGAACTGCTGCTAATGGCACTATTGCTCACCGGGCATCAAATACAGGAAGAAAAGAGGTTTTGTCTTCCACCAGCTGGTAGCAAGAACTTAGGCCAGGTATAGTCTCCCTGGGCTTCTTCTATTTCTCGTTTATGCTTGAGGGCTTTGAAGGACCATTCTAGCTACCATCCCAAACTGGGAAAAAGAGAAACGCTGGCTGGAAATCACTGTGAAATCTGTCCCTGTTAACAAAGTGGGCAGGCCCAAAAGGTAAGGGGCACTGGAGGGCAGCCGTTTCACAGACATCATGGGCAGAGGCACTGAGTCAGGGACAGTCACATCACTGAGGACATGGGGACCAGGAGAGCATAAGTATCCCCATTAAAGCTTAGTCCCCAGTTCTTTTAAGAAGAAGGACAGTGAAAGTCCTGGAACTATTCCACACTGCTCTGGTAAGAGTGCTGCTAATATATAAATGGAACACATTCTCTTTATTAATGGTAGTACCAGTGCATTTACAATATTGTACTAAGCAACCTGTCAACCAATGTTTGAAAACTAATTGCTGGTTAAGCTATTTGTCAGTCAATATTTGAGAACTACTTGCACAATTCACAGCAGCCAGGTTTCAACTTCCCACACACAAAAGCTCAGTTCATTAATTAGCAATCATCTCTTTCAAAAAGCCAGAAATCTAGAACCCTAATACCTCTACTGTATTTAAATCATACTTGTCCTTGTATCTTCATCCCTATCACCACTCCTCCCACCCTCATCACTGACTACATTTACTCTAATAAACACCAAAAAAGTCTCTGTACCCTGCCCAGTCCATTCTCCACAGTAGTGACAAACTTTTTGACTGCACATCCACCAATAAATAACAGTATACATCCCCAACATACGTTCACTTATAAACAGAACACAGGTACTAATACCTATAAATACTACAAAACATTTCAAATGAAATAAAAGAATGATGACAATAATGGTATTCCTATCAATTAAAATAGTAGCATAAAATCCATCTTAAAAATATTTTACTGTGATTAAATATTTCTCATTGTGTTTGAAAAATCTCATTTTAATATTTTATGATAGAGCAATTTAAAAGTCTGATTCCACGTCAATCTTTAGTTTTAATGGCTATCATAACCAAAAAGAAATATGAATTCAAAAGGAAGAAGCACTATGGCTATGTTTATTAAATTATGATAATCATTTTCCACCCCCATTACACAAACATTTCCTTTTAAATATAGGTAGCAAGTATCAATCTTCTGTGATATAATTACTCTTGAAAATTAATCAGAAGGTATTTCATTTTTCTAACAAATTTGAAATCCACTGAAACTCTTCCCTTACAGTGCTTTCTCTTTTGATTTTTACTACAGAAATTCTCAAACATATACAACAGTAGAGAAAATACTATATTAAACCCTTATGTACCTATTATCCAGCTTCAATAATTATCAACATATGGCAATTCTTGTCTCATCTGCAATCCTCCAAACATGCTGTATTATTTTAAAGCAAATTCCAGATATCAATGTCATTTCATCCAAAATACTTCAGTACTTATCTGCAAAAGAAAGGAGTCTGTCTTTTTTTTGAGACGGAGTTTTGCTTCGTCACCAGGCTGGAGTGCAGTGGCACGATTTCAGCTCACTGCAACCTCTGCCTCCTGGGTTCAAGCAATCCTGCCTCAGCCTCCCGAGTAGCTGGGACTACAGGCACATGCCACCACGCCCAGCTAGGAGTCTTTCTTTTTAATGTAACCATAGTACTACAATAATACCTTTATAAAATTAAAATTGTTTAAAAATCATCTAAAATACAAGTGGTTTTCAAATTACGCCTAATGGGCTCATAAATAACTTTTTACAGTTGGTTTACACGAAACAGGGTCTAAACAACATCTACACTTATATTCAGTTAACATGTTTCAAGTCTTTTTTATCTATTTTTATTTTTTCCAAGATGGAGTCTTGCTCTGTCGCCAACGCTGGAATGCAGTGGCGCAATCTTGGCTCACTGCAACCCTCTGCCTCCTGGGTTCAAGCAATTTTCCTGCCTTAGCCTCCTGAGTAGCTGGGATTATAGGTGCGCACCACCACGCCCAGCTAATTTTTGTATTTTTAGTAGAAATGGGGTTTTCCCATGTTGGCCAGGCTGGTCTTGAATTTCTAACCTCATGATCCAACCACCTTGGCCTCCCAAAGTGCTGGGATTACAGGTGTGAGCCACCCCACACAGCCTCAAGTCTTTTTTAATCTGTAGCAGTTCCTCTTTTTTTTTCTTGCCATTTATTTGAAGTAAATGAGTTCATTTGTCCCATAATATTTTTCACATTCTGAATTTGCTAATTATGTCCTATAAACTGGTAATCAGATCTAGACTAATCAGAGTCAGGTTTGACTCAGTTTGTTGGGGCAAGCAAGACTATTTCATGAATGATATGCTCTTCCTATTTTATCACATAGAAAGAATATAAAGTTTGGTTCTCTCAATTTTAGAGATGTTATGATTGATCAGAAGATTGTCAGACTGACCCCTTTATTATAAAGTTCCCTAATCGTTTTAACAGCTATTAGTGATCAATGTCTAGGTCCTTTATTTCATTACTTCATCTGGAAATGTTTTTAGAAACACATTTGGAGATTTTTATTAGGTTATAAAATTGTTTGCAAGTTTTTCATGTGTAAAATTATGATAATTTTTATAGATGTTACAAAATCACAGTGAGATCATGAGTCATTAAGGAAACGCAAATTAAAACCATAATGCAATACCATTTTACATATACTAGGATGGCTACAGTTAAAAAAACAAACAATAACAAGTGTTGACAAGGGTATCTAGAAACTGATATGTATACTAGGATGGCTATAGTTAAAAAACAATTAAGTGTTGACAAAGATATGGAGAAACTGATACACTCATACACTGCTGCTGGGATTGTAAAAAGGTGCAGGCATTCTTGTTAGTGGTTCCTCAATAAGTTAAACATATAGTGACCATTTGACTCAGCAATTCCATTTCTGGTAATACCCAAAAGGATATGTCCACACAACAACCTGAACACACAACCCTCAAATGGGAAAAAATATTTACAAATCACATATCTGATACGGGACTTATATCTAGAATATATAAGTAACTAAATAATAAAAAGACTAATAACTAAATTTTAAAATGAACAAAGGATCTGAATAGACATTTCCTCAAAGAATGGCCAACAGCACATGAAAAGATACACATCATTAATCATCATGGAAGTGCAAAAACCACAATGAGATACAACTTTACACCCACTAAGATGGCTATACTCAAAAAGAGAATAACAAATGTTGGCAAGGATGGGAGACATTGGAACCCTTGTTCATTGCTGCTGGGAATGTAAAAGTGGAACCCTTATGCATTGCTGGGAGAAACTGGAAACCTCGTGTATTGCTGCTGGAACCCTTGAGAGTTGCTGCTGGGAATGGGTAGTCACTTTGGAAAACAGTTTGGCAGCCCTTCAAAATTAGTCACCATTTAACCCAGCAATCCTACTCCTAGGTATATACCCAAGAGAAATTGAAACCTATGACCATACCAAAATTTATATATGAATATTCATAGCAGTATTATTCACAAAGCCAAAAAGTAGAAACAAATAAATGTCCATCAATTGATGAACTGGGTAGCCAAATGTGGTATATCAATATAATGGAATATTATTCGGCCATAAGAAGGAATGAAGTACTGATACATGGTACCACATGAATGAACCCAAAAAACATTATGCTAAGTAAAAGAAGCCAGTTACAGAAGGTCACATTATTGTATGATTTCATTTATATGATGTGACCAGAGTAGGCAAATCCAAAGAAAGAGAAACATTAGTAGTTGCCAGGGACTGGGGGGAGGATAGAATGGGAAGTGAGGCTAATGGGTCTAGGGTTTCTTTTTGGGGTGATGAAATGGTCTTAAACTCGACAGTGGCAAAAGCTGCACTCTGTGCATATACTAAAAACCACTAACTATACACTTTAAAAGGGAGAATTTTATAATATGTAGATTATATCTCAATAAAGTTTATTATTTGTAAAAAAAAAAAAAATTACAATGAGGAAAATACTCTCCCACTGCACATTTCTTTCTAAAAAGCAGTTCCTTTCCCATTCACTATTTAAATAATACTTTTACTTGAAGAGACAGATTAAGGATATTAGTTTTTCAAATGATATTTGCTAGTTTCAGTTTGAGTATTCCTTACCTGAAATACTTGGGACCAGAAGTTTTTCAGATTTTGTAATATTTGCATTATTCCTACTGGTTGAGCATCCCTGATCCAAAAATTCAAAATCTGAAATGCTCCAATGAGCATTTCCTTTGTGTCATATCACAACTCAAAAGGCTTTGGATTTGGGGCCGGGCATGGTAGCTCACACCTATAATCCCAGTACTTTAGGAGGCTGAGGTGGGAGGATTGCTTGAGCCCAGGAGTTTGAGACCAAAAACATGGTGAAATCCCGTTTCTACAAAAAATGCAAAAATTAGCTGGGCATGATAGTACATGCCTGTAGTCGCAGCTACTCAGTAGGCTAAGATGGGAGGATCACCCAAGCCCAAGATGTCAAGGCTGCAGTGAGCCATGATTGTGCCACTGCACTCCAGTCTAGGCTACAGACTGAGAACCTGTCTTAAAAAAAAAAAGAGTTGGATTTGGGAGCCTTTTGGATTTCATATTAGGATTACTCAACCTGTAGCCACTTACCATAACAAAAAGTTGGGATTTTTTTTTAAAAGAAAAATCCGTAACTCACCAACAACTCTACCACAAGACAATAAATGGACTCAACAGCCTGCCCATAGAGAGGTAATGAATGAATTTCATTCTTTTATTCAGTCAAAGCAGCTGTTCCATTAGTTGACATTCAGTGTATTATTTCATATAGTAATGTTCTTTATGAAGGCAATCATTTACTATTAAGAATATGTCTTCTCCAGTATGATTTACCTCCAGTAGCTCACAAAAGAAGTGGTCCTTATTCTTGGATGTAACTATTAAAGGATAATCTAGGCCTGGCACAGTTGGCATGGTGGCTCATGCCTGCAATCCCAGCACTTTGGGAGGTCAAGGCAGGTGGATTGCTTGAGCCAGCAGTTCCAGATCAGCCTAGCAATATAGTGACTCATGTCTCCTAAAAATAAAAAATAGTCATGGTGGTGCATGCCTGTGGTCCCGGCTTCTTGGGAGGCTGAGGCAGGATGGTCGCTTGAGACCGGGAGGTCAAGGCTGCAGTGAACCATGACGGTGCCACTGTACTCTAGCCTGGGTGACAGGACAAAATTGTCTCAAAAAAAAAAAAAAAAAAGAGAGAGAGAATCTAGCAATACTGAGACATGCTAGAAGCTTCCATACTTTTATAACTGTACAGCAAACCTCCAACACTGCAAAATTTGTCCTAATATTGTTTGTTCACATATTCAGATATGGTTTCTATACATCTTCCACTGGTATTTTGTTTTCCTGACAAAATTATTCTCCATGTAGTATATCAGTCTGTTTTTTTGTTTAAGTGGGCCTTTTGGGGGTGGGGCAGGAAGAACCTGCCAAGGGTATATTTCTTTCGTCTTTTTTTTTTTTTTGAGATGGAGTTTCACTCTTGTTGCCCAGGCTGGAGTGCAATGGTGGGATCTCAGCTCACTGCAACCTGCGCCTCCCGGGTTCAAGCAATTCTCCCACCTCTGCCTCCCAAGTAGCTAGGACTACACGCGCATGCCACCATGCCCAGCTAATTTTTGTATTTTTAGTACAGACGGGATTTCGCCATGTTGGCCAGGCTGGTTTGAAACTCCTGACCTCAGGGGATCTGCCTGTCTCAGCCTCCCAAAGTGCAGGGATTACAGGCACAAGCCACTGTGCCCAGCTCCATTTTGTCTCGTATAAGAATAAACTTCAAAACTGGACAGGCCTGGTGGTTCACACGTTTAGTCCCACAGCTTTGGAAGGCCAAGGTGGGAAGATCACTTGAGCCCAGGAATTCAAGGCTGCAGTGAGCTATCATTGTGGCACTGTACTCCAGCCTGGGAAAGAGAGTAAGACCTTGTCTCTTAAAAACAACCCTCAAAATATAAACTTTAATCATCAAAGTTAGCAAAATTCTGTAAAGATCTGATGGAATATCCTTTATCTTTAAACATCACTGCAAAATAATGTAGAGGTTCTCTTTATGTTTCAAATTTTTGGTTTTCAAATGTCTTCATACTGCTGACAGCCTCATATTTTATTATTTAATATCTAAAGGTTTTACATACATTTTTTTTTTTTTGAGATGGAATCTTGCTCTGTTGCCCAGGCTTGAGTGCAGTGGTGAGATCTTGGCTCACTGCAAACTCTGCCTCCTGGGCTCAAATGATTCTCCTGCCTCAGCCTCCTGAGAAGCTGGGATTACAGGCACGCACCATGTTGACCAGGCTGGTCTTGAACTCCTGACCTCAGTCTCCCAAAGTGCTGGGATTACAGGTATAAGCCACTGTGCTCAACCCCACCCTCCGTTTTTTTTGTTTTTTTTTTTTTGAAACAGAGTCTCTTTCCGTACCCAGGCTGGAGTGCAGTGGTGCAATCACGGCTCACTGCAGCCTTCAACTCCTGGGCTCAAGCAATCCTACACCTCAGCCTCCCAAGTAACTGGATTCACAGACACGTGACATCATACCTGGCTAATTTTTTTTTTTTTTGGTAGAGATGGGGTCTCACTATGTTGTCCAGGTTTGTCTTGAGTTCCTGGCCTCCCGTGCCTCAGGATCCCAAAACAGTGGGATTATGGGTATGAGCCACCGTGCAGCTGGGTTCTACATACCATTAAGAAGAATCTTAAACCAAGATTTCTATTAATGACGAGAATGAAAGTCCATGTTTTTTATAAATTTCCTGATACTTTCCAATTTAGTAAGAGCTGACTTATTTGAATAGCTCACCAAGAATTCATCACAGGAATTGGACTAGTGTCAGCTCTGACATCTTGTTTGTTGCTTGTGCTTGTATTAATAGTATTTTCTTCAATCACTGGTTTCTTTGCATGTCCATTTTGTAAAGGCTAGTTTAATGAAAACTGGTTAATATAAACTTTTTTTTTTTTTTTTGGAGACAAAGTCTCGCTCTTGTCCCCCCAGACTAGAGTGCAATGGTGCGATCTTGGCTTACTGCAACCACCACCTCCTAGGTTCAAGTGATTCTCCTGCCTCAGCCTCCTGAGTAGCTGGGATTACAGGCGCCTGCCACCATGCTCAGTTAAGTTTTGTATTTTTAGTAGCGTTGGGGTTTCACCATGTGGGACAGGCTGGTCTCCAACTCCTGACCTCAGGTGATCTGCCCGCCTTGGCCTCCCAAAGTACTGAGATTACAGGTGTAAGCCACCACACCAGACAATATAAACTGTTAACATGTTGCAATACACCAAGAACAAATGTATAAATATGACTCTGCTCTCTGCAGAACTCAGTCTCTTCCTTCAGAACCCCCAAAGTTCTAGAGTTAACATATCAACTGTTTGACCTATAGACCCAAGAGGATGCCGGTGACAATTCCTAAATTAAATATTTTATCTTATCTTTTAGATAAAAACAATAAAAGTTCTCAGCCAGGCATGGTGGCTCACACCTGTAATCCCAGCACTTTGGGAGGGCAAGGAGGGTGGATCACAAGGTCAGAAGTTCAAGACCATCCTGACCAAGATGGTGAAACCCCATCTCTACTAAAAATACAAAAATTAGCTGGGCGCAGTGGCAGACACCTGTAATCCCAGCTACTCGGAAGGCTGAGGCAGGAAAATTGCTTGAACCCGGGTGGCAGAGGTTGTAGTGAACCAAGATCGCACCACTGCACTCCAGCCTGGGCAATAGAGTGAGACTCTATATCCAAAAATAAATAAATAATAAAAGTTCTAAATTTTCTTCCAGTACCCCTGGATCATCTTATCTACCACACTTTGAAAACTACTGCTTTAGACTGCAGCCACAGTGAACTTTTAACAACTGCAAATCAGACCAGTTCACTCTCCTGCTTAAAAATCCTTCAAAGATTTAGCTCTGCCTTCAGGATAAAATCCAAAATCCTTGCATAGTATACAGGACCCTCAAAACTGGCCCCTGCCTTTCTCTAGTCTAGTGGTTCTCAACCCTGGCTACACATTAGAATCACCTGGGGAGCTGAAATATATATACAGTTATCAATGGGGATACATTCTGAGGATGAGTTGTGACGTGATTTTGCAATTGTGCAAACACTGTAAAGTGTACTTACACAAAATGAGATGGCACAGCTTGCTATATATCTAGGCTATATTATATAGCCTGCTGCTCCTAGGCTACAAACTTATACAGTATGTTACTGTACTGAATACTATAGGTAACTGTAACACAATAAGTATTTATGTATTTAAATATAACTAAAAATAGAAAAGGTATAGTAAAAATACGGATTATAATCTTATGGGACCACTGTTGTATATGCAGTCCCTCTGTGATGGAAATATCATTATACTATGCATGACTGTATAAACATTCTCAGGCCCCATGTGAGACCAATTAAATTTAAATGCCTGTGGGTGAGGCATTTGCAACCCTGATTTTTTAAGTTCCCCAGGTGAATCTAAAGTGCAGCCTAGGCAGAAAAACATTACTCTGTCACTGCAAGCCACCTGCCCCTTCCTGCTCACCATGGTCAGCCAGTTTTAGGTGCTCACCAAGTTCTCAATTAGGCCTTGCTATGCCAAGTGTGATCCACCCACCAGCAGCATCTGCCTCACCCAGGAGCTGGTTAGTAATAGAGAATCCCAAGTCCCACCCCAGACCTACTGATTCAGGACTTGGCATTTCAACAACATTCCCAGATGGTTCATGAGCACATTCAAGTTAGACAAGCGCTGCCCTGAGCTACCAAATCCCTTCTCAGCTCAGGGCCTTTACAAATGTTGTTTAATTGCAAATGTTGTTTAGCTGCTGAACTCTGGCACTCCCAAGACAACCTATTCTACCCCTTTCATCCCATCTGTAATTACCACAAGGTGATTAATGTCTGTTTACTGCACAACCCAAAAGTGTCATGAGGACAGACGTCACATCCATGTTACTCTGGGTGTCCCCAGCTTCTGGCACAATGCCTGGTATTCTCAACTGAACAGCATCTAGTCTTTCATACTAATAGGAAGGATCCTATTCTAAACTTCCACAATATTTCAGTCCCATCAACCAAATCTTTCTTCAACCACAAGTTGGCTTTAATTACATAAACCTTGGAGATAATCTATATCACAGCACTGTACTTATTTCAAAAAATGTAAATTAGCTACTGGTCTCTTTGTCCAAAGCAATGTAAATTGAACCTAATTCAAGATATCACTACATTTCTTTGTAATAGCACTAGATGAGTTGTCAGGAAATGGCCCCACAAATTGTTAACAGTGTTGGAAACTAGTTCAACCTTTCCAGATTGCAATTAGACACTGAAACTATCCTTTGACTCAGTGAGTTCACAGTGGAAGTAAGAGTCCAAGGAAATAATCCAAAAGAAAGAAGTATTTGAACAAGAGGTACTCAGGTTTATAAAGCACCACTTAAAATAAATAGTAAAAAGGTAGAAAAAAATAAAAGAATAAAAAGGATTGTACCAATTACAGCTGTTGGCCGAGTGTGGTGGCTCATACCTGTAATCCCAGCACTTTGGAAGGCCAAGGTGGGCGGATCACTTGAGTCTAGGAGTTCAAGACCAGCCTAGGCAACATGAGAAGAATGTCTCTAAAAAAATACAAAAATTAGCTGGTTGTGGTGGCACACATCTGTGCAGTGTCAGCTATTCGGGTGGCTGAGGTGGGAGGATCACTTGAGTCCAGGACGTCAAGGCTGTAGTGAGCTGTGATCATGCCACTGAACCTCTAACTGGGTGGCAGAGCAAGACCCTGTCTCAAAAACAAAACAAAACAAAAAAGCCCAAAAACAAACAAAAAGCTACAGCTGTTGATGCATGGAACACTATACTGTGATTTTAAAAGAACAAATACTTAAAAGAGTAAATATAAAATTTTTATGCTATTCAAGAATTCAAAAATCATATTCTGTATGTACTATTACTATAAAAATTATGTCTGTACACTGACACAAATGGATGTGAATTTAGAGTAAAATAAATATAGTCTTACATTTAATACATTCTCTTTTCCATAGAGAATACATTAAAATAAACTTTAATGTTGGGCTATTTTTGGGCTTGCTATTCAGTTTTATTAAGTTACTGTTATATTATTGCCATTTTTGTTGTACTCAGACTCCCACTAAAAAACCATTTCTTCACCAGATGTGGTGGTTCATGCCTGTAATCCCAGCACTTTGAGGGGCTGAGGAGGGCAGATCACCTGAGGTCAGGAGTTCGACACCAGCCTGAACAATATGGAGAAACCCTGTCTCTACTAAAAATACAAAATTAGCTGGGAGTGGGGGTACATGCCTGTAATCCCAGCTACTTGGCAGGCTGAGGCAGAATTGCTTGAACCCAGGAGGCAGAGGTTGCGGTGAGCCAAGACTGCACCATTGCACTCCAGCCTGGGCAATAAGAGCGAAACTCCGTCTCTAAATACACACACACACACACATACACACACACTTCTTCAGCTCTGGCATTTGGAAACATTTATTAGTTATTGCACTGGAAGTAGAATGACAAGATTCTATATCTGACCAGCTTCCCTCTCATAACTCAAACTTCACCTGCATCTCATTTTTGCCATGTGAAAATGGAGAAAAATAATGCAATAATGTTTACAAGCTGACACTGAGCACCTCCAATGAAAGGTGCTGGCAAATACAAGCAACAAAGGTGAAAAAACACAAAACAAACCCATCAGCACCTGCACCAATCAGCTTGCACAAGTTACTTTCATTCTTCTGAGCCTCAACATCTCCCTCTGTAAATTCAAAGAAACGAGCTAGAATCACATGGGATAAGGGAGGATTAGTGGAGGAAAAGTAGGCATATAATAGCTGAAAAAGCATCCTCGTTGATTCTCCTGAATCCTCTGATGAATCCAGCCATACATTTTTTTTAGGGGGGGCAGGATAAACTGGAGGATAAACTGCCACCCCAAAAAGGGGTGGCAGTTTGGCTACATGTCTGCAAATCAAAAACGCAGACATATCCCTTGACCTAGTAATTCCACTTCTAAAAGTATATTGTTCAGATAACTTTATAAATGAGCACATAACACAGTATGTACAAGGACATTCATTGTATTGCTGTAATAGAAGAATCTGGAAACAAATATTTAACCCAAAGATATTACAGTACAGCCATACAATAATTAAAAGAATGTCAACAGAAAGAACAAATAACTGTCTATATATTAATAGAATGATTTCCTAAATATGTTAAGTTAAAAGAAAAAAAAAACAGTAAGGTATGAGTGGTACTTCCCATGGTGGGAGCAGTATGAATAAGCAGGCACATATTTATAAAGGAATAGTGTCTATGGAAGGCCACAAACTGGAAACTTCAGCTATCTCTGGGGAGGAGGTTAGGGAGACTGGAGACTTGGGGCCAGGGTAGAAAGGAGACATTTTTCTCTACATAACTTTTTGTATTGCTAGAATTTTTGAATTTTTCTCTCATCTGCATTAATTATTTTTTCCAAAAATTGAGCAGGACTCTCTCTATACCTTCCTCTGGGTCTAAGAGGCTGTGATTCTACCTTTGTCAGACCTGACCAGTGCCTCCTAAATTGCACCAGCATCTGCATCTGGCCCCATACTGCCCCCAAATGACCTTTCCAAAACTCATTCAGCCCAAGTCCCTGAAGGCCTTTAAATCCTCTGGTAGCTCTCCATTGTCCAACACCAATACAGCACATACAGCCCTTTGAGCTGATCCTGATGATCTCCTCTCCCACCCCTCCTCCCTTTACCTGATCCAGCTATAATTAACCTGTTCACTCCTCCGTAAGGACAGTGGATTCCATCCACTACCAAGTCTGCTTGTGCTGCTCCTCTTGCCTATGCGTGCAGTCCACCACGCACAAACTCCTGTGCATCCTTCATGATCCATAGGCACCCCTCCCAGGAAAGCTTTTCCAAATCACCCAGGCAGGGGATGCTCCCTGCACAGCCTGGCAGAGGCTCTGGAAACACACGGCCAAGATTCAAATCTTGAGTATTCCCTCATTTGCCCACTGTTTGGCTTCAGTTTCCAACCCTGTAGAGTAGGAATAAGCCCTTTTATGACTGTTGAAAAGACTGGGGAATTCATGGAAAACATTTATAACACAGCTTGCCACAAGGCAAATACAAAATTGCTATTATTATTACAATCTTACAGCACCTGTGATGTATTTATATCCACCTGTCCTACATTAGACTCTGAGCTCCTTAAAAGTGAGGACTGACTTCTTCACTTTTATTTTGTATCCCAAACAATTCACCTGGCAAAGGGAAGGCACATGAATGTATTTAAGTCAGAGGGTTGGTTTTTCTGGTTCTGTATTTCCCCCAGATGTTAACTGGCTAAACAGTACCCAGAGAACAGCCCCCGGAAACCCACCATGCCGTACAATGCACGTTATCAGCCAGGCCACTTACAGCAAGCAGAGGTGAAAAGAAACTGAAGGGCTTTTAGTCTTTCAGGGACAGTTTTTCGAGGCCAGTGGAATATGAGACCTACCAGTTCCCACCTGCTAATTGTTTATGGGGGCTGGGTGGGATGGACATGGGGAAGTGGGAAATCAGAAATACTGAAAGTCCTGAGCATGTACTCCAAGCAGGCCTTCCAAACACGAAAAAAATCTCTTGAGAAGTGGATACCTGGAAAGAAAGAGAGCCAAGGCATAAGGGAGAAAAGACAGGAATCTATAAGACAACTGGAAGGAAGAATTCTCCCAGCATGGAAGATAGAAAAGTGGGCAAGACACAGCTCCTGCCCACAAGAAGCTTCTCAAATCAGAAGAGCTTTAAAAGAAGTGGAGCTTGGCAGGTAAGGGTGGGGAAGAGGATTACATAAAACAAAAACATCCCAACATATGAAGGGGCAGTCAAGCAGCTCTGAATACCAGCCAGCAAGGGGGATGAAGGGAAGGAGAACTGAAGGATCAGATTAGGCTAAAAGTAAAGGAGTAAACTGAGGTAAGATTGTCAAGGGCTTTGTATGACCTGATAAGGCATTTTGGGCTTCATTCATCCCATGGGAAAAAGAAAAGCGAGGGAGTTTTTAAGTAAACAAGTGACAGCATCAGATCTGTGTTTTTGAAAGGAGTGGCCAGACAGGAAGATGTTCGCCCTTTCCTAGTCAGTCCTCCTCTCGCCCACCATCTTCTGTTCCTCCGGCTGCCTGCACAGCTAGCAGGTGGCAAACGAAGCCATCTCCGGGGTGATGTGACTGGTTCAAGAGTCAGAATCCCTCTCCTGGGCAAAGGCTTCTGATGGCGTTTACCCTGCAGAGGGTGGATTTGCACATTCCTCTTTTCCTGTCTTACAAATATCATCAGTGATCGCAAAATAAAAACAAAACCCTCAAGACAGGACTCAGTTCTGCTTTTTAAATTAATTTATTTTTTAATCTTCAGGAGATATAATTAGGAAGGAATTCTTTTTAAAAACATATATTTCTTAATTTACCGAAAATAAAAAGGGAGGTGACCTGCGTTCTCAATTGGCCTATTCTGAATTTTGGGCAGCTCTCAGCCCCTATTTCCCTTCTTAAACAGCCTCAACAGTTGGGAGAGGGCGGCAAGGAGAGGGGCCTGGGAGATGCGCCAGGAGGTCGGGAGAGGTGGACTTAAAGGGAAAGAAAAGTTGGCCACTGCAAGAGCAAATTTTCTCATGCCAGGAGTTTTCCTCTTTCCTTCCATTTAATGGACCTGAGTAAATTCTGTTCTCGCCGTTCTAAGTTTCTTCTCTGAGAATGAACTCTGGCAGCGCCCCGGCCTGGTCCCAGGAGGACGAACGCAAAGTTCCCGGGCAGTTGCGAGGGGTCGGCGCCCAGGCCGGCATGTTTCCGGGGACCCCTTCCCCGCGACGGACCCCGCAAGGATGCACAACCCAACCGCAGGAGCCCGCAGGCTTCTACCCGGAAAAGAGGGCTCCGGGCTCCGGCCCGGGACCCCTCCCATAGCAGCCAGGAGCCACCTCCCCTTCCGGAGCCCACCCGGGCGCGGCGGCCGCGAACACTTACAGAGTCTGGCGTTGGGCGGGACCGCTGGGGACGAGGACAGCGGCTCCGCCTCGGCTCCGCGGTGGCGTTTCGGCCAGCCACTCGCCCTCAGGGCCGCCGCCCGGCCCGCGGCTCCGAGCCCCGCGGCGGCGGCGGCCTCGCCTCCATGGCGAGGGGAAGCGGCTGAGGGGCGACTGGGCGGACAGCAGTGATGGCGGCAGCGGCCCGGGTCCGAGGGCGATCGCGCGCGCGCGCGTCTCTTGTCAGCGCCGCACTCGCCAAAGCCTCGCTCCTGACCGGCCTTGGCTGTAAGGCGTTTGATCATTGGCTGTTCAGAGACAGGCGCTGGTTGGCCGACAGGGGCCCCGCCCTTGTGCGCCGCCGGGAGCTCACTGGCCGATCTGAGGCGCCGAACCCGGTCGCACGGTCTCCGGTTATCTCGGGAGGGGTTCAGCCCAGGGCCGCCCAGTCCTTCAGGAAGCCGGACCCCGGAAGGATCGGCCGGAGGTGCACCAGTGCATTTCGCCACTCTACAGTCACAGGCCCCAGGACTTGGGCCTTCTTCCCAGTTTACAGATGAGGAAACTAAGGCCAAGCACAAACTACACAATGACTAGCCACCAGGGCGGCCTGGAACTGGAGAGCCATCTTCCTAACCCTCTCCAAACGTGATACTGTGGGTCTTTTTTTCCTCCCCTAATTGCTGCGGGTATTTAAAGGACAACGGATCTCACTGGGGAGGGAGAGGAACTTGCCAAGTCCCTAGAACGGGTCTGGCTCCATGGGTGCCGTCTTACATCAAGTCGGCCCACGCCGTCCCCACCTGAGCTCCAGGGTAATCTCTCCCACTTTCCAGCTGCGCAGGCTGGGGCCAGCCTCGCCACCGAGCTGAGTAGAAGCACAACACGTGGTGCTCTGCGGTGGGGGTGCCTTTTGCGATCGGCCTGGCGGGGGAGGGGAGGCTCAAAACGAAGATAGCAGCCAGAGTGCGCCCTCTTCCGGTCGGGATTGGGGCGCGGACCCCCTTCCCGGCGCTCCCGGGCACCGCGTCTGGCGCGTGGCACCTCTGAAGCAATCGTTCAGTGCATCCAGTGGCAGCAGGTTCCTATGTGGATCCCCGCGGGTTCTGCAGGACGTGAGCGTCTGCGGCTGAAAGCCAATTACGCAGTCGTGATAGGTGGCGAAAGCGACATTTCGCCGGGTTGAGATCCCCAGTAGGGTCCCCTGGACACTCCGGGACCCGCGCAGGGCGAGCGGCTGGGCGTCTGCAGGCAAGAGACAGATTGTACACCAGCACGTAAACCGAGCTTGCGGGTAGGGGACGCTTTATCCCAGACCCAGAATCCCAGAGAACGCTTTATCCCAGACCCGGTGTAGGTGGCGGTGTCTCTCCTCCAGACCGGGCAGCCCGAGTCCCCCTCACCCATCCCAGGCCAGGAAGAGTCCCACGTTCGGGACGCCCCAGGGGAACCGTTTGTAACCGGCGGCAACTCTTCGTGGAAGGGAACATTTCGGCGCAAAAGGGGCTCACATCAGCACCCCCTACCATCTCCGGTCCTCTCACCATCCCCGATCCCCACCACTGCCTGCTGTTGGGGCGCCAGTTTAGGACTCTGCCCCTACTCCTCCGTATCGCGGAGAAGTTAGTCCGTGCTAACCCGAGCCATGGCCTGGGAATATGGGTGGGGTAGGCCTCAGGCCGTCCCCTCCCCAGCAGGGAAGTCTCTCCTTGAGTGGGAGTTATAACTGTCTCCCTTTCAGCAGGGCCGGCCCAGAGGTGTGGGTGAAATGGCCGAACCCAAGGCACCTCTGACCAGTAGACACTCCAGCCCAAAGGCGCAGAGTCCACATGCCTAGTCTCCTAACGGTCAGACCCTAGTGAGGGTGGATCCTTCCCCACGCCGAACATTCACATTTCCCGGGAAGTCCAAACTCATCTATCCCCCGACCGAATGGAAAAGTGAAAAGCTAGAAGTCAAAGTGTGAAAATCCCTAACAAGTAATGACTGCAAGTGCAAGAGGTACCTGAGTAGCTAGGATGGCAGCCCTGTGCTCTAGAACCAAACCCACCAGCTTACTTTTTCCTTGTATCTAACTTACACTATTATTTCTTAATATGTTTCTTTTTGATTAGTTTTATTTTTAGTTTATTTGTATTACCCTAAAAGGGGGTGACATGCTACTTTGATTTTTAATATAATTAAAATAAATAGCTATTACAATAATTGTTCATCTTTGAGACTATCTGAAGGACCCCTTTTGGATATGACCACACTTGGGAACACTGTTGTTGGGTGTGGTAGTCACAGAGCCCGGGTTTCCAGCTCCACCATGTGCTGGGTGACCTGATCCTCCCTCTGCAACTCTTCCTGGAACCTCCCAGGGCTGTATTGAGAATTAGGCATGTTCAGCTTGGCAAGTAACCTATTCTCAGGAAACGAAAGTTCTCTCTCCCCATGAGACAGCTGCACAATGGCCAGAGCATTTGTGGTGTGTGCACAGGGGTGACAGAACTACAGACCAAGGAGAACTACAGACCTTGGAGACCTTGGGAAGGAGGGTTCCGCTCAGCAACCACATAGATGCTGTTTCCATTGGAAGAAGGCAGAGGCCTCTCCTCAGCTGCCTGCCTGTAGATACCTGCCCAGCCCCCATCCTACTTGGCTCCCAGAGTGTCCTGAGCTCCCTCGCCCATCATCATCATCACAGAGTAAAGGGTTATCTTAGGAGAGAACTGAGGAAGGGAGGGGAGGCAGTTTCCTGTGCCAGAGCCCTCCTACTCCTAGTCCTGCATTAGTCCTAGCCCACAGGAGTACATACCTACAGGTAGCCATTTCTCAGCCACCCACAAGTGCCCCAACAGTTACAGAGTTTATGAGCAAAGGAGAGGACCAGGAGAGCTGGAGGAGCTGGACGATGGGGGTAAAGGACTCCTGTTTCTATTTTTTTTTTTTCCTGAGATGAAGTTTTGCTCTTGTTGCCCAGGCTGGACTGCAATGGGTGATCACTCACTGCAGCCTCTGCCTCTCGGGTTCAAGCGACTTTCCTGCCACAGTCTCACGAGTAGCTAGGAATTACAGGCAGCTGCCACCATGCCCAACTTTTGTGTGTGTGTGTGTGTGTGTGTGTATGTTTAGTAGAGATGAGGTTTCTCAGCCTCTGAGAGTGCTGAGATTACAGGTATGAGCCATCACACCCAGCCTAGGATTCCTGTTTCTTTAGGCAAGTCACTTACCTCTTGGACCCTCCTTTCCCCTGCGAGTAAATGGAACAATGAGTCATTCTTGCAACAAATACTTATTGAGTGCAGACCATGTGCTGGACACAGCAGGGAATAAGACAGAATAGGACAGAAGAGGCCTCTGCTCTCAGGAGCTTACATTCTGGATAGGAACACAGACAATAAACAAATGAACAAGAAAATTTCCTAAATGCCGAAATGAAAAAGCAAAGCAATAAGATAGAAAGGTGAAGTAAATGAGAGCCAAGTGCCTTTGCAGGCCACTGTTCAACCCCAAGAGTCTTTTACTGGAACTTTGTATCTAAAAGAGACTGGACGTACAGCCCCCTTACCCTAAGCAGGTGAGTTGCCCAGGCTGGAGTGCAACAGCACCATCTTGGCTCACTGCAACCTCTGCCTCCCGGGTTCAAGCGATTCTCCTACCTCAGCCTCCCAAGTAGCAAGGATTACAGGTACCTACCACCAAGTCTGGCTACTTTTTTTGTATTTTAACTAGAGACAGTGTTTCACCATGTTGGCCAGGCTGGTCTCAAACTCCTGACCCCAGGTGATCCACCCACCTCAGCCTCCCAAAGTGCTAGAATTACAGGCATGAGCCAATGTGCCCAGCCTTTGCCCTGATTCTCACTGCACTGGGTACCACTGATACCAGAAGAATGTTTCCAGATTCTGTGCCCCAGCTACACAGTCCTAGTCCTAGCTCCATTCCTAGCCCCATACATTGGACAAAACATGGCCCTGCCCACTAGGCATAGGCCTGCTGTACAAACTGCTCAGGGCAGAAACCATCTCACACTAATTTTAATTGAGTAAGCAAGGATTTGAAAAAAGAAAGTTCCAGTTCTGGTTTTTAAATGTCACAGTTTATAGGTTTATACATCTATCAAAATCCAGAAAATTACATTTAAGATCTGTGGATTGCATTGTATGTGGATTTTGCCTGAAAAGAAAAAAAAATTACAAATCAAATATGAACTCTAGTTATTGAAATGCATTCTGAAGTACTTAGGGGGAGGTGTACTGATGATGTCTGCAACTTACTTTGAAATATATGAAAAATATGATGGATTGACACAGAAAAATGGATAAACGAACAGATGTGTGATTAGTAAGATGCTAATGGTACAATCCAGGTGGTAGTTATACAAATGTTCACTGTAAAACTATTTCTACTTGGCTGTGTTTTAAAGTTTTTATAATAAAATTGGGGAGGCAAATCATTGATTAACTTTACATAAAAGTATAAAAAACTGCCTTTAATTTCCAAACAACTCTCTCCATGGACAATTCCAATGCTTCTCTACATGCACACACACCTTCTATAAAGTTGTAATCACTGTTTATATAAATTTTTCATCATTGTCAAAAGTTATTTCTCATATATTTCTAAGACTCCATGTGTATAGTTTTAATGTTTGCATAGCCTATGAGTAAATATACTGTATGTTACTTCGGAGATGTGGGTTTTGTATTTTTTTTTTTTTTTAAGATGGAGTCTCACTGTGTCACCCAGGCTGGAGTGCAGTGGCACAATCTTGGCTCACCGCAACCTCCGCCTCCTGGGTTCAAGCAGTTCCCTGCCTCAGCCTCCCGAGTAGCTAGGATTACAGGTGCCTGCCACCATGCCCGGCTAATTTTTGTATTTTTAGTAGAGACGGGGTTTCAGCATCTTGGCCAGGCTGGTCTTGAACTCCTGGCCTCTTGATCCACCCACCTTAGCCTCCCAGAGTGCTGGGATTACAGGCGTGAGCCACCTCACCCAGCCTGTACTGTGTACATCCTAAAAGCACTGGCCAAGCCTCCCTTTCCAGAGAGGAAAACTGGGTTGTTTGGTAGCAATCTTTTTTGAGAATGCGAAAAGCTGGGAAAACATTTTTTAAAGGCATCAAAGAGCTACCAGGGCTGTGAGAAATTGTGGGGCCAAGAGTGGGAACAAAAAAGCCCAGAATGATGAGCCCAGTATTAGGGATTATTTCCTTTCCTCTTGTCTGATTCCAAAAGGGAAAGCTGATGGGCTGTGCCAGACTGTGATTACAAAAACTAGCCACAGTATTTCCAGAACCTTGCTACTACCTATCAGGAGGTGGAGTCCAGGCCAGGTTCAGTGGCTCACGCTGTAATCCCAGCACTTTGAGGCTGAGGCAGGAGGACTCCTTGAGCTCAGGAGTTTAAAACCAGCCTGGGCAACATAAGGAGACCCCTGAGACCCCATCTCTACACAAAAAAAAAAAAAAAAAAAAAAGCAAACCAACAAAAGAGGTGGAATCGGTCCCCTTTGAAATTGGTGGGGTGGGCCTGTATTACTGCTATGACAGACACTGTAGCAGATATGACACCATGTAACTTCCAAACCTAGATTAGGAAGGCAGTCCAGGTTCTACCTGGCTCCCTGTTGAGATGCTTGCCCTTGGGACCCAGCCACCATGTTGCAGGTGTTCTAGTAGACTACCCCAACTAAGGTCCCAGTTAAGAACCAGTGTCACCCGCCAGGCATGAGTTAGTAAGCTTTCAGATGATTTCAGCCCCCAGCTGTCAACCTTTGAATCTTCCAGCTGATGCCTCAGACACTATGAAGCAGACATAAACCATCCCTGTTATAACCTGACCAAATTCTTGACCCACATGATAAATGGTGAGCATAGGAAACAGTTAATTTTACCATTTGACTTACATCTCCTTGAAGGACTTTCACAAACTTTCATTTACAAGTCAGGTAGGAGGTTCACATCTGAGTTATGGCACCAAAAAACTAAAAAAGTCGGGTAGGAAAAGGATAAAAAGAAATGCTTTCTCAGGCTCTGAGTCTCTCACTCTTTCTAAAAGCATGGTCAGCCATAGGAGTGTTAAAGATGGAGAGGCCTGAAGCTCCAGTGAGGCCTGCCCTCCCTCTGGCTGTGGTTTTCTCTTTGTAGACAAAGTGGGGCAACAAAGGAAAAGGCAATGCCTTCAGTGTTAGGTGGGGGCCCAGGGCATGAAGCCAAGGTGCACTGGAGTGCAGATGGAAGGCTAGATTGGGAGAGCAGAGGGCCCAGTGGGTGCTCCTATGATTCTGGGTCTGGTGTTCATAGCTCTTTTTTGGCAGAATTGAATTCTTCCATCCTCCTTTTCTATTTGGCCCAGAGACAACTTAGAATTGCTCACCACAGTTCTGTGGGCAAGAGTTCCAAAGGCCACCCCCCTGACCCCTTTGTCTCACATGCCACACCTCTCATTAGTCCTCCAATCCCCACTGCAGTGCAAACTGGGGCCTTCCCTCAGGCTCCCTTCTCCCAGAGGGCCCAATTCCAGTTCCAGCTTGCAGTTGGCTCGGGGTTTCAAATCCCTGTTTTGCCACATATTTGCTTTTTTTTTTTTTTTGATATTGAGTCTTACTCTGCCGCCCAGGCTAGAGTGCAGTGGCCTGATCTCAGCTCACTGCAACCTTTGCCTCCCAGGTTCAAGCAATTCTCCTACCTCAGTCTCCCAAATAGCTGGGATTACAGGTGCCGCCACCACACTCAGCTAATTTTTACATTTTTAGTAGAGATGGGGTTTCACCACCTTGGCCAGGCTGGTCTTGAACTCTTGACCTCAGGTGATCCACCTGCCTCAGCCTCCCAAAGTGCTGGGATTACAGGTGTGAGCCACTGTGCCTGGCCCATATATTTGCTGTTATCAACCTCCCTGGTCCTCAATCTCCTATAAAGTCGGGTGATATTACCTCAAAGGGCTATCATAAGGAATAAATGAAGTACAAACGAAGCATGGTTGTGTGTTTACACGCACATATAATGCCTCACACAGTGTTCTTGGTGAGCTGGTGCTTAAGTTTTATGCTGTCTCTCCCCATAATCTTCCTAGGGGCTGTGAGCTAGAGAAAGCTTTCCTTGTTAACCGTGGAAAGGACAGGTTTCTTCCAAGTATGGCTGGAGAAGCCCTCACCTCCGGTCCCAACACAATGGAACACATGGAGTTTTGCCATAGTATCTGGAGGGTCCTGATTTGAGCTTGCTTTGCTTAGGCTGGACTGTGTAAGACAAGTACTCTAAAGTGTTCCAACTTTATTTACAACCAGATAGCCCTGCTACCACCCCCCGCCTCCTCAGCATTGCTCTGGGGGAGGAGCTGGATAAACTATGACCCTTCTGCCAAGCCCAGGTGCTAAGAGGAACCCCTTGCTTGAGATGTGCAGGATGGATTCATCACTTCTTCTGGGCTTGTGTCCTGGCCCGTTGAATCCTATCAGCCGTGGTCCCATCTGTGGCTCCTGTGCAGTGGGACAATACGAGGCTCAGCTCAGCCTCGTTCCGGTGTTCGATGGCCACGTCTGCAGCCTGAGCCACATCACTATGGTTTGAGCAAGACAGGAGGTGGAGTCAGGGCCGCTCAAGGGCACAAACCCTGCCTCTCACCAGCCCACAGCTCAGCCACCCAGCACCCACAGGCCCTCAGTCAACGCACCCAACAAGAAGCAAAGCCTTGACCTTCTGCTCAGGACCCACACGGGAAGCATACTTCTTGGCTTCGTATTTGTTGTGTTGTTTGATGCAGATCTCCACAAAAGGCTTAGGAGAGGGAGTGGGTGGAGGGAGAAGGCATAGCCTCCTGTCCTCTCTCTTATGAGCAGAGCCCCAATGGATACATCGTCCGTATATATTTTATATGTATACGCCCGCCAATACCTATAATCTCCCAGCCCCCATGCACTGATAGTTATGATCTCAACATTCTTAGGGCAGAAACCACCTAAACCAAAGCTCTGTCAGAGCCTAGAGACTAATTATTTCCAAGCTTCTGCTCTACACCCACCACTACTCCTTGTAACAGGCATTCCTGCCACCTGCCCTGCCAGGTCCTGTGTGTTCTCTCATGACTGCCATTCTCAAACCTGCCCTCCACACCTCTGAACTACCCGCCACAGAAAACAGCCCTCAGTATCTCCACTGCCTCCCATATGCACCCTCCCTGTCCCCCTCCACCCTCCTCAAACAGGACTTTCCCTCTGGTGCCTGGTGCCCTCTGTGGCCCTCCCTGAGGAAAGCAGCTCATTCTCCCTCCCCTTAACAAATGCAGGCAAACTTGGATCCATCCTCCAGTGCACCCAACAAAACGGATGGTGCCTGCCCACTAATGCGTATACAGGAAGGACTCACTAAATAGGTGGGCAGCTGAACAGGAGCATGAACGGGCCATCCTGTCTGTCCCCCTGCCTATGTCTCTCCCTCGAAGACTACCCTTACTGGAAGTGGGCCGGAGGGAGGACCCTGCCTCACCAGGTAGCCAATGGGTGATTTCTTGCTCTTGGAAAACTTCTCTAGCTCTTCCCAGTCTTCCAAATTTGCCAGGGCAGTCAGCTTCAGCCACCAGAGCCTGCAGGAAAGCTGGGCTTGGAGGTGCTGCAGGAGAGGCAGGTGGTCCTGGACCCACCTGCAGCCTGGGCCCTCACCTACCTCTTGTCAGGGATGCGGAAGTCACGTGCCAGCTGCTCTGCACGCTTGTTGTGACCGCCAAGAATGAGGGTGGTAACAGTGTCATGTAGGGACAGGTCTACGAACTGGCCCCCCAGCTCATCTTCTAGGCGTCGCTGCAACCGTAGGAGCCGCATTTGATCCTCTGTAGCCTGGGGACCCGGATAATGAGGCAAGATGGGGATGAGGGATCAGGAGGGGAGACCAGGAGAGGAAGAAGAGCCTCTCAGAAAAGGGTGTGCCAAACCTTGGCTGCAAACTCATTCTTGGCCTTGTAGAACGCATCGGCGGCTGTCTGAAGAGCTGCTACTCGGCCCTCAATCCGCTACAAAGACAAGAAGGCAGGCCTGAACTCACAGCATGCAGGACCCTGGCCCTCCCCACCCAGGCTACAGTTTTCTCCTCAATCCCTGTGCCCAGGGTCACCCTTCCCTGCTAGGTGCACCATTCTGATGTCCTAGAGAAACAGCTAGCTCCTCTGACACCAGCTCCCATCCTGGCCTCACGTCAGACTCTCCCTCACAGTGAGGACTAGATGGGGCGTACACCCAGCATGAAGGCCTAGATTCCTGAAGGAACCAGACCAACAGCCCCAGCCCACAGGTCCCACATGCCCCATGGGCCTCAGACCTCTTCTGCAGCATAGCTGGCTCGGATGTGGAAGCTGCCCAATTCCTGGTGATTGTCATCCTGATTGTAAAGGTCCTTCAGCGTCTCTAGCTCCTGATGCTTACAGAACTGGGGCCATAGGCAGGCGATCAGTCAGCAAGGGCAACTGAAGTGCTCAGGAGGCTCCGCCCCAACCCTGCCCACTACACACACCTGTCGGTACAAACTCAGGGCCATGGGCTGATTCCGAAGAGTCATGAAAAAATCTCCTCGGTTCAGCTCATTCTTCAGGTGCAGCAACACCGTGAACACTGTAGGAGAATAAGGTGGCATGGAACTCCAAGCCAGGCTCCCATTCACCCTAGGGGCCCCCCAGCCTTGCCCTCACCCAGGTCAGTGTCCCCGCTCTCGATGGCCTTGCTTAGTGCCAGTTTGCTCCTCTTCATCTTTAGGAGAAGGGGTACCTGCTCCCCTGAGCGTGGCTCATACTCCAGCAGCTATGAGGTGAGAAGGAAGACACAGAGAGGAGGAGCTGGTATGGGGACCCTGAACACCCACATCAGAGTGTCTGTGGAAGGCTGGGCACCCACACCTTAATGGCCAGCTCCGTGCGGCCACAGCCATAGGCTCGTGCAGCAATGTCGGAGTAAGAGACACCAGGCGTGTCCCCCAGCTTCTGGTTAATGGCTCGAGCCACATCCTCATCTGAGACATCCTTCTGTTGCACCTGAAAGGGATGTGGGGTGTCACACACATCTGGATGCCATTCCTCACTCTCCACTCCTGCAAGCCCTTAGGACCTGCCCCTTCAGTTCGACATTTTTTCTTTTTTTGAGACAGTCTTGCTCTGTTGCCCAGGCTGGAGTGCAGTGGTGTGATTTCGGCTCACTGCAACCTCCGCCTCCCAGGTTTAAGCGATTCTCATGCCTCAGCCTCCTGAGTAGCTGGGATTATAGGCGTGCGCCACGATGCCTGGCTAATTTTTGTATTTTTAGTAGAGACAGGTGTCACCATGTTGGCCATGCTCGTCTTAAACTCCCAACTTCAGGTGATCCGCCCGTCTTGGCCTCCCAAAGTGCTGGGACTACAAGCTGAGTCACCGTGCCTGGCCCAGTTCTACACTTTCTATTTCCTCCAACTCACCAGGGCCTGGAATCCCCTAAGTGCCTTTGGAGCCCATCCCACATCCTTGCCTTGTAGCAGGCCCAATGGGCCAGGATCCTGCTGACACCTTGTACTTCAGGAAGGCGCAAGTACTCGCATATCTGGATGGCCAGGGGGTAAAGTCTCCGCAACACAAGCCTGGTAGACCCAGTGGGTAAAGGATACAAGGAGTGAGGTGGAGGAGAAAGAGGGGGCAGAGTGGTCTCAGCCTGCACATCAGCCCTCCCACATCCTAGAGAGATGGGTCAAAAGCAGTGACCATAAGATCCCACCAAAGGATGTAATGCCTACCCCCAACAGCCCTCGCACTGCACCCTTGGGCTTACCCTACCTGTCCAGCAGCACCTGGATGGTGAGCTGCTTGTATCTGTATTTTCCTTGGTTAAGGATTCAGCTGGGGAATAAGCTCTGCTTGCCAAGTACCTGCAGACTGCATCTCCAGCCCCTTTCCCTGCCACCCCTGGCTGTAAGTACCCTTCCGGAGTGCACAGGGATACTGGCTATAGGTGAGTGGGATCCCAATGTGATAGTCCCGAACGGCATTGAGCACACGCAGGTCTTGACACATGTGCACGAAGCTGTCGGGTGGAAATCTGTCCAGGAAGCACTTTCCAAAGGAGGCGGCCTGAGAAGAGCCAGAGGGTAATAGGAGAGAGCTTCCCTGCTGCCCATTCCACCTCCTCCCAGCCCCACCCTCCCCAACCCGCCATCCAGGCCAACCCTGAGCAGACTCTTCTGCATGTCTGGCTGGTGCTCATGTCCTGCAGCCTCAATGCACTGCTGCACGGCCTGGGTCAGCTGGCCCAGCTCCTGGATCTCCCTCAGGTACTCATCTGCCTTCTGGCTCTCCTTCTGGTGGGGAGGAATCCAGAGCCAGAGCGTCATGACAGAGAACACTCCCATTTCCGGCCCCTAACCATTCTGGGCTGTGGTTCAAATAAGCTGCACAGGCTGAAGCCCCAACTCCCACACCCCGCTCAATCCACCTGAGGTGCCCACAGACATCATCCCGTATCAGCCCATAACTGCCTTTAGGGGGCCTTGAGAATTCCCAATGGTAACTAACCCAGACCTGTGCCTGACTGGGGGGGATAGTGGAGATGCCCTGCCCATCCCTATCACACCACATGGAGGACACAGTGTCCCTTCAGTCTACCTGAGCCAGCCCTCCCCAGCTCAGACCAGTGTCCTCCCTGGACCTCTCTCTTGACAGGTGGCACCTGGCTATGCCCACACAATGCCAGGGCAGGGGCAGGAGGAACACATCCTGGGACCCGGGGAGAAGCGCAGGGCTTTACCTCATACTCCTTCTGAGCCTCCAGGAGCAGTGCCCCGGGGGCCATTGAGGCAATTTTGAAGATCTCCTCGCTGGCCGCTGTGGGAGGGAGTTGGTGAGTGAGGGAGAAAGGCAAGGAAACTCTCAGCCCTGCCTCAACACCCCATTCCTGCTCTGCGGCACTGGCCCAGGGCAGCTGCGGTGTCGAGGAGCCCATGCCTTGGGTCACGTGATGCCCTCGTGAAGGCCTCACCTGGAACCTCATGCAGGAACTCGTGGGTGCTGCGGGAGAAGATGCGGATGCCATCGAGCTCAGGCACCAGATAGGAGTCCTCGTCCAGCACAAACCTGAGCTTGGCTAAGGCTCCTAAGAGCACCCACATATGGGGTAGGGCAGGTGAACCCTCCCTTCCTATCCCTCCACACACAGGCAGCCCTCCAAGGATACTGGATGCTCTCGGGTGCATCGCCCACCACCATCAGCCGCCTCTCCCAGGCCACCACCACGGCCCTCTCCTTGCTACGGGGACGGCTGCACCTGTGAGAGTAGCACACATACCCAGCTAGACACCGGCCCACAACCATGTCTCCCACATCGCTGCTCACATCCCTTTGTCTCAGGACAGCCTGTACACACTTGCATCCCTGACTGTATGCTGACCTCTCCACTTCCCTCTTATCCCTGCGCCCTCAGCTTGAGGCAGCTGTGGCCCACAAAGGACAATGGCTTCCTTCAAGTGTGCACTGGCAGAGAAGGTAAGATCCAAGCTCCACTAGGCTTGGCCAGTAGACATGATGAATCAAGGAACTGAATGTCCCAGGAAGCAAGCTATGTCTCACCCGCACCCACAGCAATAACGCCCCCATCCTCACCAGACCATCTGCTTTGGAGCTGCCCGGATGTTGCAGTTGAACTCACATAGCTTCTCCTGAAATGGTGTGGGCAATGTTATGGCCCTGTCCCAGCCATTACCATTCTAGTTAAAAAGCTCCCCCACATCCCCAAAAGATCTTGCACCCTAGACAAGGCACAGTACCCCTGTGTTGCCTCAGGATCACACCTTGAGTGATGCCGTCCCCATCCAGATGTAGCCTGTGTCTGTGAAGAGTGCCAGGTGTCGGTAGGTGAAGGAGACAGCCATCTGCAGGAAGCTGCTTACTCCTGGGGCCAGGCCAGGGGGTGTCTGAGGCAGAGCCAGGGGAGGGATAGGGCAGATATATACTGACTTTTCAGAGCCTTCCCACTGCTTTCCCCAGCCCCTCCACTTCATTCCCACTCAGGGCCCTCACCACTGTGGAGCAGGCTGCATGGTCCAGGAGGTATAGATCAGGCCCCACAGCCAGAAGAATGTGTGCCACTCGGTCCTGGCATAGCGCAGTCCAGCAGGAGGGTGCACTTTGGAGACCTATGGCAAGGGAAAAGGACAGTGTTAGGATTACCAGGGCCCATAGTTTCTGCTTCTATGGGTCTCACAGGGCTGGAGGCACATCTGTGGGTACTGAATGACCATCTCAGTGGTGTCAGGGCTTACCTGGCACCTCTGGCATCCGGCGGAGTTTGAGGTCACCCACATTGGCACTAAGGGTGAACCGGTGGGCCCCTGTGAGGATGGCCACTCCAGAACCAAATTCAGTGTGAAAGATCCGGGCATCCAGAACCCGGTTCTGGAGTACTTCCTGAGGAGAGGGGCCATGGGTTGAGGGAGCCACAGGGTCATACACTCTACCCTGCTTCCCCAGCCCTCTGTTGACCCCTACATTGCCCATGCTGAAGTGTCTCCGGAAGTCACCATGAAGCCCATAAACCAGTACAGCACCATCTTCTTGCACACAGAGCAGCTCCTCCTCAGCAGACCAGCCCAGGGACACCACGGGTCCACTCTTCCACTGCAGGGGAGATAGAGGTTCCTGAGGCTGTCCTCAGGTGAGGAAACCCTGTCCAGCCTCCAGCCATAGGGACCGTCAGAAATGCTCACCAGCAAGCTGGCCAGAGGCATGCCGGAAGCAGAGTATATATCGAGCACTGGCCTTACACTGGCAACTTTCTCCTTCTGCCAGGGGTTCCTCAGCAGTGCTGCAGTTTGAGAGGAGACATTCTGTCCTAGCTCCCCATGCCTACCCCATGTGAAGCAGGCCTCATGTCCTGGCTCCCCAGGCCCACCCCATGTGAAGCAGGCCTATAAAAACCAAAAGTAAAAGCATCTCAGCAGGGTGAGTAGGGGGTGGCAACAGGAACAACCTGACAGCAAGGCCCCAGGAATCAAGGACCTTAAGTTCATCCCAGGGTCCCAGAGCAGGTGGTGGTGGAGGGGCAACATACCAATGGGGCCCCCATAGGGTGCAGCAGCCACCAGGCAATCCCTGAGTTCTTCCTTCAGGTCCCAGTCCATGCTGTACAGCTCATATTTCCTGCCCACACAGAGATGAGCAGAGATTAGCCTCATTACCCTGCATCCGGAGGGAGTAAGCCCCAGAGGAATTCCTAAAGCCTCCATTTGTCTTCCACAAGGCTGTAGAGGAAGTCTCCACCCCCACCCTCAGAGGCAGGGAGGAGGGTGATGACCAGAAAGTTAGGCAAACTGACCACATGCATGCCTAGGGACAGCAGGAGAGGCAGCAGAGGGTGTTGGCAGGGAAGGATGTGGTTCTTGGGGCAAGTGTCCAAGGATGGCAGGAGCTCTTGAGCCAGGCAGGCTATGTGGCCAATATCCAAGGCACAAACTGAGATAGAACTAAGGTGAAGTGGCTGGCTCAGGCCAGCTTTAACAGGAAATGAGACTCTCAGAGTCTCTCAGGGAAGAAAGCCTTTCTTCTATTTCTAGTTCTTTTTTTTAAGAGAGGGTCTTATATTGCCCAGGCTGGGGTACACTGTCACAATCACAGCTCTCTGCAGCTTCGACCTCCCAAGCTCAAGTGATCCTCCCATCTCAGCCTCCTGGGTAGCTGGGACTACAGGGTGCACTATTATATCTGGCTATTTTTTAAAATTTTTTATAGAGACGGAGTCTCCCCATGTTGCCCAGGCTGGTCTCGAACTCCTGGGCTCAAGTAATCCTCCCACCCTGGCCTCTAAAGTGCTGGTATTACAGGTGTGAGCTGCAGTGCCTGGCCTATTTCTGGTTCTTTGTGAATCAGGGTGTGGGCTTTATATCCAGGGGTTCAGCTCTATGCTTATTGACAATTAACTTAGTTTTAGAAGTACTGAGTTAGCAGTCCCTGAAAGAAATCCAAGAGGAGCTTTTCAGTGAGATGCTGCTGGGAGAAGTCCTGGATTGGGGATGCCAATCTGTGAACGCTTGGCTTATGGGAGGTAACCAAACCACAAATCACATGAGGCATGAGACGATTACAATCTGAAATGCTCATGGACCACCGAGTGTGTGCTGCATGAGAAGTCAGAGTAGGGAGCTTGAGGTACATCAGCATACCTCAAGAGGAGGTAAAAAGGAATAGCAAAAGGGACAAAGAAGGAGTGGGCACTATTCCAGGACACCAAGAAAAGACAGTGTTCAAGAAGGGCATTTCAGCCAGTATCATTTCAGGGACCTTCTCATTTGTGATCAGGAATATACCCATCGTTACCTACTATTTGACATCCTTGTTGTGGTTCTAGCCTACATAATTTAAGAAAAAAAAAATAAAGAGATGTTTATATTTTGACGAAGGAGCAGAGTTCATTATTTGCAAATAATGTGATTACCTACTTAGAAAATCCAAAACTGTAATCCTAGCACTTTAGGGGGCTGAAGCAGGCAGCTCGCTTGAGCTAAGGAGACCAAGACCAGCCTGGGCAACATGGCGAAACCCCGTCTTTACAAAAAATACAAAAACTAGCTGGGTGTGGTGGCACATGCCTGTAGTTACAAGTAGCATGCCAGCTACTTGGAGGGCTGAGGCAGAAGGATCACTTGAACCTTGGAGGTCGAGGCTGCAGTGAGCCGAGATAGCATCACTGCACTCCAGCCTGGGTGACAAAGTGAGACCCTGTCTCAAAAGAAAAACAAACAACAACAACGACAGCAAAAAACTCAAAGCAGTCAAGGAAACAATGAATATCAGATTCTCACAGAGGGTGTAGGATGATCAACAAAAATCAATTTATTTTCTATACCAAGAAATTTTCATACCATAGCAAGAATCAATTAGAAATACAACTTTTCAAGGTGGGGTAGGTGGATCACTTGAGATCAGGAGTATGAGACCAGCCTAGCCAACATGGTGAAACCCTGTCTCTACTAAAAATACAAAAATTAGCCAGGTGTGGTGGTGGACACCTGTAATCCCAGCTACTTGGGAGGGTGAGGCATGAGAATCACTTGAGCCCAGGAGGCAGAGGTTGCAGTGAGCCAAGATCATGCTACTGCACTTCAGCCTGGGTGACAGAGTAAGACTCTGTCTCAAAAGAATAAATAAATAAAATTAAAGTAAAAATACAAAAATTATCTGGGATCAGTAGGGCGTGCCTGTAATCCCAGCTGCTCAGGAGGCTGAGGCAGGAGAATCACCTGAACCCAGGAGGCAGAGGTTGCAGTGAGCTGAGATCATGCCACTGCACTCCAGCCACCTGGGCGACAAAGTGAGACTCTATCTAAAATAATTAAAAAAAAAAAAGAAATACAACTTTTAAGAGATCCTAATAATGATGGGAATAAAATCGTAAGATATCAAATAATAAATTTAACGAAAAATTTTACAAAATCAAATCTTTTCCAAAGCTATAAAAGACATGGAGAAATATCCAAAATAATGTATAAATGCTCAGGAATTCCAATAAATACCTTCTGTCAGTTATCTGGCCAGTGGAGTGGTAATGCACAAACTGATTCTAAAGTTCATATAGTGGGGCCAGGTGCGGTACGGCTCACGCCTGTAATCCCAACACTTTCGGAGGCCGAGGTGGGCAGATCACCCGAGGTCAGGAGTTTGAGACTAGCCTGGCCAACATGGTGAAACCCCGTCTCTACTAAAAATATAAAAATTACCTGGGCATGGAGGTGGGCACCTATAATCCCAGCTTGCAGGAGGCTGAGGCAGGAGAATCGCTTAAACTCGAGAGGCAGGGGTTGCAGTGAGCTGAGATTGTGCCACTACACTCCAGCCTGGGCGACAGTGGGAGACTCGGTCTCAAAAAAAAAAAAAAAAAGAGAGAGATGAAAAAAATCATCTGAAAGAGTATACAAATATCCAAAAATCGTAAATATTTTGTGGTATTTATATTTAAATATAAATTTATATTTATATAAATATAAATACCACAAAATATTTAATAAATTTAACTATAAATTTATATCTATATTTAAATACCACAAAATATTTAAGAACATTTGAAAATATGAGAACAGATGTATATCAGATATCGCACACTATAAAAAGTTAACTTAAAACTATTATTTTGGTGCAGGAATGTGCAAATAGGTCAATGGAGGAGAATGGAGTCTAGGAAAAGAGCTCAGAATTGAGCATATAATAAAGATGGCATTTCAAATTAGTGCAAATTGATACTTGAAATGAGACAATGGGCCATATAGAAACACAATAAATGCTATTTCATTATTTTACTTTCTGTGTTAACATATAGAAAAATGCTTAAGAGACTTCCATACTAAGCCAGAGACAGTGATTACATTTGGGGAGGGTGGTAGATGGGGACATACCCGGGGAGCCGTCCATATTCATACTACAAGCATACATCATTTTGTTATACTTTGCTTTATTGCACTTGGCAGTTATTGCATTTTTACAAATTGAAGGTTTGTGGCAACACTGAGTCAAGCAAATCTATCAGCATCATTTTTCCAACAGCATGTGCTCACTTCATGTCTCTGTGTCACAATTTGGTAATTCTTGCAATATTCCAAAGTTTTTCATTATTATAAATCTAATCTAGTGATGTGTGATCAATGATGTTACTATTGTAATCGTTTTGGGGTGCCACAAACTGAGCCCATACATGATGGTAAGCTTAACGAACATGTGTTGTATGTGTTCTGATTTCTCTACCAACCAGCTGTTTCCCGATCATCTCTGCTTCTCTTCGGGCCTCCTATTCCCTGAGACACACAGTGTCAAAATTAGGCCAATTAAAAACCCTCTAACTGTTCAAGTGAAAGAAGAGTGGCAAGTCTCTCACTTTAAATCAAAAGATAGAAACTACTAAGCTTAGTGAGGACGGCATGTTGAAAGCCAAGGCAGGCCAAAAGCCAGGCCTTGAGTGCCAGTTAGCCAAGTTGTGAATGCAAAGGAAAAGTTCTTGAAGGAAATTAAAAGTGCTACTCCAGTGAATGTAGGAATGATAAGAAAGCAAAGTAGCCTTATTGCTGATAAGGAGAAATTTTTAGTGAACTCTGTATAAGATCACATCAGCCACAACATTCCCTTAAGCCAAAGCCTAATCCAGAGCAAGGCCATAACTCTTAAATTCTATAAAGGCTGAGAGAGGTGAGGAAGCTGCAGAAGTTTGAAGCTAGCAGAGGCTGGTTCATGAGGTTTAAGGGAAGAAACCACCTCTGTAATATAAAAGCACAAAGTAAAGCAGCAAGTGCTGACACAGAAGCTTCAGCAAGTTATCCAGAAGATCTAGCAAAGATCATTGACAAAGGTGGCTGGCTAAACAACAGATTCTCAATGTAGATAAAACAGTCTTATGTTGGAAGAAGATGCCATCTAGACCTTTCATAGCTAGAAAGAAGTAAACACCTGGCTTCAAAGTGTATAAGGACAGGGCTGACTCTCTTGTTGGGGCCTAATGCAGCTAGTGACTTTAAGTTGAAGCTAATGCTCATTTACCATCCTGAAAATCCTGGGACCCTTAAGAATTATGCTAAATCTACTCTATCTGTGTTCTAGAAATGGGATAACAAAGGATGACATGGAATGGTTTACTAAATGTTTAAAGCCCACTGTTGAGATCCACTGCTCAGAAAAAAAGATTCCTTTAAAAACATAGCTGCTCATTGACAACATACCTGGTCCCCCAAATACTCTGACGGAGATGTGCAAGGAGATTAATGTTGTCTTTATGCCTTCTAACACAACATCCACTATGCAGTTCATGGATCAAGGAAGGAGTGATTTCAAACTTTTTTTTTTTTTTGAGATGGAGTCTCACTCTGTTGCCCAGGCTAGAGTCCAGTGGTGCAATCTCAGCTCACCATAACTTTTGCCTCCCAGGTTCAAGCAATTATCCTGCCTCAGCCTCCTGAGTAGCTGAGACTATATACACACACCACCATGCCCGGCTAATTTTTGTATTTTTTTTAGTAGAGACAGGGTTTCACCATGTTGGCCAGGTTGGTCTCAAACTCCTGACCTCGAGTGATTCATCGGCCTCAGCCTCCCAAAGTGTTGGGATTAGAGGAGTGAGCCACCGCGCCTGGCCTCAATTTTCAAGTCTTATGTAGACTTTTTTCTTTCTCTCTCTCTCTTTTTTTTTTTCAATTAAAGAAAGACAGTGTCTCGCTCTGTTGCCCAGGATAGAGTGCAGTGATGTGATCACGGCTCACTGTAGCCTTGAAGCCTCAAACTCCTGGGCTCAAGTGATTCTCCAGCCTCAACCTCCCAAGTAGCTGGGACCACTAGCGCATGCTAGTGTGCCTGGCTAAAAAAATTTTGTGTGTTTGTGTAGAGATGGGGACTCACTCTGCTGCAAGGCTGGTCTTGAACTCCTGGCTTCAAGTGATTCCTACACCTTGGCCTCCCAAAGTGCTGGGATCACAGGTGTGCACCACTGTGCTCAGCGTAGAAATACATTTTAAGTCTATAGCTGCCATAAATAGTAATTCCTCTGATGGATCTGGACAAAGTAAATTGAAAACCTGGAAAGGAGTCACGATTCTAGATGCCATTAAGAACACTTATGATTCATGAGAGGAGGTCAAAATATCAACGTTAATAGGAGTTTGGAGGAAGTTGATTCTAATCCTCATGGATGACTTTGAGGGGTTTAAGACTTTAGCAGAAATCTCTGCAGAGGTGGTAGTAATAGCAAGATAATCAGAATTAGGGGTAGAGCCTGAAGATGTGACTGAATTGCTTCAATCTCAGCACCTGAACAAATAAGGATTTGCTTCTTATGGATGAGCAAAGAAAGTGAGTTTTTTGTTGTTGTTGTCTGCTTGTTTGTTTGTTTTGAGACAGAGTCTCACTCTGTCACCCAGGCTGAAGTGCAGTGGCATGATCTCGGCTCATTGCAACCTCTCTCTCCCAAGTTCAAGCACTTCTCCTGCCTAGGCCTCCTGTAACTGGGAATATAGGCACCCACCACCACACCTGGCTAAATTTTGTATTTTCAGTAGAGACGGGGTTTCACCATGCAGGCCAGGCTGGTTTTGAACTCCTGGCCTCAAGTGCTCTGCCCACCTCGGCCTCCCAGAGTGCTAGGACTACAGGTGTGAGCCACCGTTCCCAGCTGAAAGTGGTTTCTTGAGATGGCATCTACTACTGTGAGCACTGTTGAAATGACAACAAAAGAATTAGAGTATTACATATACTTAGTTAACAAAGCAGCGGTGTGGTTTGAAAGGATTGACTAAATTGTGGAAGTTCTATTGTGGATAAAATGCTATTGTACAGCAATGCATGCTACTAAGAAACCTTTCATGAAAGGAAGAGCCCACTGATATGGCAACTTCATTGTTGTTTTAAGAAATTGTGGTAGCTACCCTAACCTTCAGCAACCACAACTCGGATTAGTTAGCAGCCATCACCATTGAGGTAAGACCCTTCACCAGAAAAAATACTACAAGTTGCTTAAGGCTCTGATAATCACTAGCACATTTTAGCAAATATAGTATTTTTAAATTAAGGTATGTACATTTGTTTAGACATAATGCTATTGCACACTTAATATACTACAGTATAGTATAAACATAAAACTTTTACGTGCACTGGGAAACCAAAAAATTCATGTGATGTGTTTTGTAATATTCACTTTATTGTTGTGGCCTGGAACTGAACCTGTAACATCTCCAAAGTGTGTCTGTATATCGTTTGGCATTATTTGAATTCTTTACAACCCATATGGATTTGACATTCTATAACTAAAATCATTGGGTGAAAAAACATCTGATAGGAAAATAGATATTCATACTGATCTAGCATGCCAGTTATCACCATATTGCCTCTCGGCTCCAAATTCACCCTTTAACACATGTTCTGTGGTAACGGTCATTTATAGTGAGCATGTTAAGCTTTCTCAGCAGAGGGCGCTGGAAGGACACTGCATTAGGAAAGGGCCCTCCTGTGCTTCCAGTGGTGGCCGCCAGCCAGCAGCCAGGGTGTGAGAACACCCGGAACTGCTCTGCCCCAGCCACACATCTGCAAAGCATGGTCCCTCAGCAACACTGCAGCCCCCCCGCCATATCGCTTTTCTCAGGTTCTCTCAACAGACGCTATACTCCAGGCTTCCTGCCCATACCAGGTCCCCACTTCCTCTCCATACCAACTGCCTGGCCACTGGCTGTGTCCTAGGGTTTCCACAAACTCCCTCTGCACATCTGTACACTTAGCCGCTGGCTGTGACTTGCCATATATATACATATTTTTTTGAGATGGAGTTTCCCTCTTGTTGTCCAGGCTGGAGTGCAATGGTGTAATCTTGGCTCACTGCAACCTCCACCTCCTGGGTTCAAGTGATTCTCCTGCCTCAGCCTCCTGAGTAGCTGAGATTACAGGTGCCCACCACCATGCCCAGCTAATTTTTTGTATTGTTAGTAGAGAAAAGTTTTCGCCATGTTGGCCAGGGTCGTCTCAAACTCCTGACCTCAGGTAATCCACCCATTTGGTCTCCCAAAGTGCTAAAATTGCAGGTGTGAGCACCTGGCCAACAATTCTTTATATTAAACTTTCCAGGTTAAGTCTTCTGACTGGACCTGGACCCAGACTGATATACACTTGGAATAGAGGGAATAGTCCCAGAAGACAGATCCCCTAAAGATGGGATTTGGGAACTGGCTTGGTGTTGAGCTCTTTGTAAATGGAAAACAGATGCTATAACCCATTGTATGTACTTGCATCACAATTTATCAAGCCTGCAGTTTACTGTGATGAAATGGTAACTGAAACATGTACTATGAGTGACTTCTATATTTGCCGCTATGGCAGTAATGATGACTTTATACATGGTGGTATGGAATGGATTATTTTGAGCACACTTGAACATTTACAAAGAGAAAGTGATCTCAGGTCCGTTAACATTCAACTTGAGTCACGTTCTGAGAAGCAGAAGGCTTCTCTAACAGCCCTAAAAGAATCTTGTTTTGGCCAGGTGCGGTGACTCACACCTGTAATCCTAGCACTTTGGGAGGCCGAGGTGAGTGGATCACCTGAGGTCAGAAGTTTGAGATCAGCCTGGCCAACACGCTGAAATCCAGTCTCTACTAAAATTACAAAAAATTAGCCTGGCATGGTGGCGCATGCCTATAATCCCAGCTACTCAGGAGGCTGAGGCAGGAGAATCACTTGAACCCCGGGGAGGCAGAGGAGGCAGTGAGCCGAGATTGTGCCATTGCACTCCAGCCTGGGCAACAAGAACAAAACCCATCTCAAAAAAAAAACAACAACCCTTATTTCTTGTAGCCACATAGCTGCTATTACTGAAAATCAAACACAAAATTGTGTGAGTTTTTGGGTTACAAGAGTTGAATTCACCAACACACCATTTCTTGTGTGAAAATTAGGGTACTGATAGGAAACAATGAGATCCTGAAACTTGGAAGAGGGACATCTGGTTAGATCTATATGAAACTGACAATTTTGGACTCCTAGGTCATTCTGAGCTTCCCTTGCCAAAGGGAAGCCTTCCTGTCTCCAAGGAGACTAGCTTTTGCTTGAAAACCCTGATAACCTAACTTGGGGTAGATGTCTTAGAAGCCTCCCAATCCAAGTAACACTGCCAATAGCAAAGACAATACATGACCCCAGTATCGCACCATTCCTGGAGGCACCAGCCTACAAGTTGATTATATTAGGTCTCTTCTATCTCAGAGAGGGCAACGATTTATCCCCACTGGACCAGATACATATTCTGAATGTGGATTTGCCTTTCCTGCCTGCAATGTGTTTTCCAGCACCCACCATCTGTGGATTTACAAAATTCTTTATCCAGCATTGTGGCATTCTGCAAAGCACTGCATCTAATCAAGGACCTCATTTCATAGCAAAGAAAGGTAGCAGTGGGCTCACGGCTATGGGATCAATTGGCCTTACCCTAAGGCCTATCACTCACAAGCGGCTGACCTAAATTTACCGACAACTTGCTTATAGCACCAATTGCAAGACAATGTCCTTAAAAAGATAGCTCGTCTTATAGGATGCAGCCTATGCTTTTAGTCAGAGATGATTATATGGTGTTATCTCCACCATTTGGGACCTAGATTCAAGAGGTGGAAGTGGGAGTGGCTCCGCTCACTATTACACCTGATAACAACCTTGTAAAAATGTTGCTTCAGTCAGGCATGGTGGCTCACACTTGTAATCCCAGCACTTTGAGAGCCTGAGGTGGGCAAATCACCTGAGCCCAAGAGGTTGAGGCTGCAGTTAGCCAAGACTGTACCACTGCACTCCAGCCTGAATGATAGAGATCTTGTCTCTAAAAAAATTAAAGTTAAAAATAAAAAATAAATGAAAGTAGAGCCCTTGCAGTGAGTGAATGCAGGCTGACTCCATATAATAGGATTGTGAGAGCCCAGTTGGGGTTGGTGCCTGTTGGTGTTCCAACCTGCTTGTTGTGTGAACCTCACGGCAGTGCTCATCAGCCTGGGTACACGTACAGAGGTGGTGAGAGACTGGTGCACTGGGAGGTGGCTCTGCACCGGGCAGGTGTAACCAAAGGACAAAGGATCAAGGTTAGGGAAAGGGCAAGAAAAAAACCGAAGCAACTGACTGTGGCTGTACTCTAAGGTGGGCAGAGAAAGAAACATCTACAGAAGGGGGTTCTGCAGGTAGACACCAAGAGAACAAAGGGCTCCATGAATGACGATCCTGAGGAGGTTGAAAGATGGGTATATCATTAGGAGGTATTAGAGTATCGGTACAGACAGGAGCTTGTGGTCAGAGAGAGGGCAGTTTGAATTCACCATTTCAGAGGTAGAGCAGTTCTGGATAAGCACAAGGGTGGGGTGGCATCCGCGGAGGGTGGCTGTGATGGATAAAATCACCTGAGTAGAGGTAATAGAACCATGAAGCCAGGTGGCCACTGAAGTCACCCTGGAAGTTGGCAAGAGCTGGGATGCCTAGGAGGCTGTGGGCCAAAACAACAATCAGAGAGCAATGCAGTTGGTCCAGGATGTCAGCAGCAACACAGACCAGGTGAGAAGGAGGCACAAGGGACCCCCACAGTGGGCACAAAAGTAAGGGTCAGGGAGTAAAGAGCACTAACGTATGGACCACCTCCTGAAGCTTTAGAGGTAAAGTGGGCTTCTCGAGGACAGTGAAGTAACTCAAGCTGTGCCTGGAGGGTACCACAGGGTATGGATGGGCAGAGTGAAGGGCAGCTTCTCAGAAAAGCCTCACCCTCAGAAAAGCCTAAGGGTGACGCCTCTGTGAGGACAAGCCACACCCTTAGTGAGGAAGGCCAGCTCATCTTTCTTCTCCACTCCTAGGTCCCAGAAGTGGAAATCTCAGCAGCAGTAAATGGATCTTGGAATCTAATATGAGGAAATCATTAGACCTAATGGTACTGGTAGCTTCAATTCCAGTCCCCTGCTGGAAACAAGAAATTCCTGTGGCAGGGCAGCTGAACCGCTGGAGAAGCACGGTCTACTGGGGTGTGAGAAGACCCTTGTGTGAAAATAGATGATCTCTGCCTCTCCAAGCTAAGATATCAGACCATATGAGAGGAAGATGCATTGTTAGGTATAATCTGGTTGCCTTGGGGTATAATTCAGTAATTCCCAAATCCCATGCCCTAAAGAGAGTTCACTGTCACTCCTGTAATTCCTTGTTTCCAGCCTGTCTCAAAAACATACACTATTAAAGTACTCGTGGGCATTGTTGCTGTGAATGTAAAATGGTGTATCAGCTGCTATGGAAAACAGTATAGCAGTTCCTCAAAAAAGTAAACATAGAATTATCATATGATCCAGAAATTCCACTTTTGGGTATATACCCAAAATAATTAAAAGTAGAGCACAGAGGCTGGGTGGGTGACTCACGCCTGTAATCCCAGCACTTTGGGAGACTAAGGTAGGCAGATCACCTGAGGTGAAGAGTTCGAAACTAGCCTGGCCAACATGGCGAAATCCCATCTCTACTAAAAATACAAAAATTAGCCAGGCAAGGGATGGGTGCCTATAATCCCAGCTACTTGGGAGGCTGAGGCAGGAGAATCGCTTGAAGCTGGGAGGTGGAGGTTGTAGTGAGCTGAGATCTCGCCACTGCACTCCAGCCTGGGCAACAGAGAGAGAGACTCTGTCTCAAAAAAAAAAAAAAGAAAAAAAAGAAAAGCCAAGTACAGAAAATACTGAAGAGATACGGGCCGGGCACGGTGGCTCACGCCTGTAATCCCAGCACTTTGGGAGGCCGAGGCGGGCGGATCACAAGGTCGAGATCGAGACCGTGGTGAAACCCCGTCTCAAAAAAAAAATTTTTTTTAAATATATATATTGAAGAGATATTTATAGACCCACATTCATAGCAGATTATTCACAATAGCCAAGGGCTGACAGCAACCCAAGTGTCCATGGATAGATAAAATGGATAAGCAAAATGTGGTATATGCATACAATGGAATATTATTCAGACTCAAAAAGGAAGAAAATTCTGACATATGCTACAACATGGATAAACCTTGAAGATATTATGCTAAGTGAAATAAGCCAGTCACAGGAAGATAAGTGGTGCAGGACTCCACTTACATAAGGAGTCTAGAGTAGTCAAATTCAGAGACAGAACACAGAATAGTGGTTGTCATGGGCTGAGGGGAGGAAGAAACGGGGAGTTACTGTTTAAGGGTATAGAATTTCAGTTTTGCAAGAAGAAAAAGTTCTGGATACTGGTTGCACAACAATATGAATATACTCAACACTACTAAAGAGTACAATAAAAAATGGTTAAGATAGTAAATCTTTTATCATTTATATTTAACCATAATTTTTTTACATGTTCATTTTGTTGTTGTTGTTCAGCCTCCTGAGTAGCTGGGATTACATGTGCGCGCCACTATACATTTTTTCGAAAAAAATGTTCATGTTTATATATTAAAAAAACCCAAAATGAAACAAAAATGTAATTCCTTAAATAGTTCCCACCCTTCTAAAAATAGTTTCAGGAGTTTATAACGCATCTTAACTCTTTCTTTCACCATAATATGCTTCTTAAGTACGTGAAATTCAATGTATTTAAAACTAAGCTCACCTTCCCTGCCAAACTCACTCTTCCCTTCTCACGATTTTAAGCTTCAAATCCAAGTCATCCTTGATTCCTTGCTCTCCTTCCTCCCTACCAAGTGCAATCATGACAAATTGCTTCCATTTTACCTTTTAAATTTCTCTCAGATTGCCGCTTCTCTCCACCTCCAACATCACCACCCATAGTATTGGCCATCTTCAACTTCTTCCTGGTCTGTTCCGTCAGGCTCCTAACCACCTCCCTTGCTTCCATTTTTGCTTGTTCCTGCCAAGTTTTCCCCACTATTGGCTACAAAAGGAACTTAAAACACACACATACACACACACTCTCTTGCAAATCCAATCACATCAATCTTTTGTTAAGGCCCTTTAATTGAGGCTTCCCATTGTTCTGGTCTACAAGTCCCTGCAGGGTGTGATCCCTAAAAGAAGAGCATTTCCTGTTTCTGGTGCCTATAGCACTCCAGCCACACTGGCTCTCTTTAGGTCATTGTGCATGCCCCAGTCCTTCCTGCAGCAAGACTTTTGTGTATATGCTCTTCTCCACCACCATCCCACTTCCTGCACCTAAATCTACTCATTCCCTAGATAGGGTATTCTTACTTCTTTCAGCGCGTCTTCTCTGCCTTTGATTCCCCCAATCTGTGACGTGTTCTTTGCTGAGAAATGCTGAGTGTATGATAAATTATATTGTTTGCTAAGAAGAACAATGCCAAGGAAAACCCAGCTGCCTCCAGCCCCAAGTGGAAAACTGCTTGGGGCATTCTAATGTATCAAAACAGTATATGTAGATCACACACCGGTTAAAATAATTCTGTAAGCACGGGACATGTGACCCTACCCCCGTGGTTCCCTCATGGAGAACACTTTCTAGTATCAATGGTAAGCAGGCACCAGCTGCCTACCTAGTTTATCTTGGGTTTATGAGAAAACACAGAACACCTGCCTGTTGATAATAATCACCTGTTCAGAGAGAATAACTACATGGGTTTGAACCTGCTCGGGAGCCCTCAGCCCAGAATGCTGTCAGCCTCTGAGGCTCTCAGCTCAGAAGGCTGTTGACCCCTGGACAGTTCCACTTTGCTGTTCTATCTGGGTGTCTGCTTCTTAATGTTTTCAGCACCATCTAGGTAGGGGGTTTCTACAGCCGAGCTGGTCTCCGTAGTTCTCTTAGGTTATTTGCTCCTATACCTCTCCTTATACTGATTATGATCAAACAAATACTGAATGATTATCAACTGTCTCACCTGCTGGCTGTAAGCTCTATGAGGGCAGGCAGAACCCTTCCAAATCTGTTTTATTTTACAGGCTCAGCCTGCAAAAGGAATGGGACAAATTAATTAATTAGATTAGCCCAAGTTGCATTTTTAAGATTAAAAAAATGGCCTGACTTCTGGAGTCCCATAAGAACTGGTCACCATTTCTCTTCCTTGCCTTCCCAAATTGCGTGAGTTCTCCAGACTACTACTTCCAATGCAAAAGAATCCTGTCAGGCTGATAGGTCTTGAAATGCAATGCGTGCCACCTGTTTATCATTCATTCACTTACTCAGACACGTATCAAGGCCTGCCTATGCATAAAGCTATGCACACATATAAACAAAAATAAGTATTTGCTCTTAAAGCATTTCCACTCTCGTGGAAAAGGTGAAACATGCTCTTACATTTTCCTGTTAGCCGACCCCCTACCTGAAACTCTGTGTTTTAAGAGGGGTCTAGAACCTGTTTGGGTTCAAAGTCTGATTCCACTACTCAACAGCTGTATCACCTGGTCACTAGTTGTATAACCTGGCCTCTCTGTGCCTTGGCTTCCTCATCAGTAAGATGGTACCTACCTCGTGGGACTGTAAGGCTTATGAAAGTTAAGACACATAAACTACTTAGCATAATGTTTAGTACATAAGAAAGGCTCAATAGCTGTTAGCAACTTAAAACATAAATATCTTCCCCAGCAAGGCTTAGACCCCTAATCCTTTCTGGCAGTACAGCACAGGTAAGGGTAGGTAAGCCCTTCAAGCTGTGTCTGTGACATGCACCCAACACATACATTCTTTTAAAACTTTATTAACATGTCAACAAAGTAAAGACTACATCTGATAAATAAGAGCTCTGTGGTAATGAGGTCATTGTCTGCAGTACTCTTTAATAAGCCTGGGTAGGCAACAGGTATCTTCAAAATAATACAAGTTGATATGTTAAAAGTAAATGTTGTGTCAACTAGCTGGTGTGTAAATACGAGATGACGTGGCTACCTTTGTCAGCTGATATTCCCCCTCCACAGAAACAAGCTGAAGTAATTATTTCCTACTGATTTTATGGATTTTTTTTTGAGATGGAGTCTCACTGTCGCCCAGGCTGGAGTGCAGTGGCATGATCTTGGCTCACTGCAACTTCCACCTCCCAGGTTCAAGCAATTCTTCTGCCTCAGCCTCCTGAGTAGCTGGGACTAAAGGTACACGCCACCACACCCCGCTAATTTTTGTATTATTAGTAGAGACGTGCTTTCGCCATATCGGCCAGGCTGGTCTCAAACTCCTGACCTTATGATATGCTAGCCTTGACCTCCCAAAGTGCTGGGATTACAGGCATGAGCCACCGCGCCCGGCGATTTTATGGATTTTAAAGAAGTTTTTGCAATTTTTTCATATTGCACAGGCATATCTGCCCCTCACCCCGCCCCGCCCCAGACAGTCTTGCTCTGTTGCCCAGACTGGAGTGAAAAATTAGCCAGGCGTGGTGGCGGGGGCCTGTAGTCTCAGCCACTTGGGAGGCTGAGGCAGAATTGCTTGAACCCAGGAGGCGGAGGTTGCAGTGAGCCAAGTGCCAACGCACTGCAGCCTGGGCAATAGAGCAAGACTCTGTCTTAAAAAAAAAAAAAAAAAAGAAAAGAAAAAGAAAAAAAACAAACAAACAAACATGCTTTCAGCCCTCAAGGAGCCTCGTTTAGCAGAAGAAACCTATACAAATATCGCCTAAATATACAAATAGGCCATACCTAATAGACCCTAGCGCTGGGCCCAGTGAGGCCCACAGGATTCTCTATTAGAGGAGAATCAGGCACAGTTCCAAAAAGAACCCTTAAACTAAGTCCTGAAGGACGCAGAAAATTCTTCAATGAGATAGAGAAATGGCAGTGTCCACAAAAGGAACTGCAGACTGGTTGGGGCCCTGTAATTCTGCGTGGCTGGAACGCAAGATTTGGGTAGGAGAGCGGTAGATGACGTTTGAGAGACAAACGGGGCTGCCTTGTAGATAGATGTTCCATGAGAAGTTCGTACTTTTTCCTAAGTAGGGAAGCTATGGGAAAATCCTCATCTGGGTAACGATGTGACGGGTTTACACTTTAGAAAGATCCGTGTTTTAGGACTCTACAACTCCCATGGGAGGGCTGCCCTAAGCAGGGGTTCTCACTCCCGCTGTTCCGGGATTCAAGGACGACTCGCCGCCTTTTCCCAGCCTTGGTCAGCACTGTTACCCCGCCCGCCGTGCGATCCCGCCCCCCTCGGAGCGCCCCTGTGGTCTGACTTCAGCAGCACTTTCCGGCAGGAGACTGGGCACTCGCTGTAACCCGCGAGCTGCCTCCCTCAACGCGATTTGAGCATCCTTCCGGAGGCTAACAGACCTGGGCTTCGGCGTGACCACTGTGCTTGCCTCAGTTTCCTTTTCTGGAGGACGGAAGGCCCTGCTCCCTGCTCATAGGCCGCTGTGCGCTAAGTGGCAGACGCCAGGGGAGAGACGGCGCCGGGCAGACCCCAGCGCCAGTAGTGACGGGGGCGAGGGCTGCCAGCGCCGCCGGGTGACTCCAGCTGGCGGGCGAGCGGGGTAAGCTGGGCCGTGGGCGGGAGAGCGGGGCGGCTCACCGGTAAAAGGCAGAGTCCCCGAGTGGGTTCCAGTTCGCCGTGTAACAGTCCATGCTGGTGCAGACGGCAGCAGGCAAGCGCCGAGGGGACACTCACCCAGAGCGGGTCTAGGCCGGCACTTCCGCTTCCGCCCGTGCGGGTCACGTGGCGAGGCCGCCGCCGCGGCCATCACCACTGTGGGCAGCCGCACTTGGCTGAGACTGCCGCGACCTCTTCCCGTATTTGGGCTTCGGGCCTGCCAGGTGGGCCCAGCCCTGGCTCCTGCCCCCTGTGTCGGCCACCTCCATCGCCTTGCTGTCCCTTCGGGCATTGGAGGTCGCTCAGGGCGGGACATGGGTGAACGGAAGTGGAAGCTGTGAGCGTCGCAGCCCGAGGCGCCGAGGCCTGAGGTGCCGTCGGGGCCACTGCGACGCTCGCATGGAGAACGCTGGGCGCTGTGTTGCGCACCGACGGCCAACCAGGACCCACGGTCTCTGCGGGGCGGGAGCTTTGCAGAACCAACCGAGCCGCGGGAACATGAAGCTTGGCCAGGAGCCCGCTGCGGGCCTGGCGCGCGGTGCACAGGCCTGCCCGGGTCGCGGGTGAACGGCGCAGAGCCCTGGGACTTGGTAATTGGCGCAGGCGGGCGCGCGCATGCGCGGGACGGCAGCGGGCACGTGGTGAGGCGCAGGGCGCGTCGCGCGGGAAGCTCCCCGGTGCCCTGAAGGCCTGCTGGCTTGGCACCCTGCATCCGGTGCCAAGTGTGACCAAGGCTGGTGCCACCGTGGCTCTGCCGCCGTCACCTCTTCCCTTTAGCGCTGAGCATCCCCGGAGGGGCTGGCGCAGGCGTCCGTTGTCCTGGGGCTGACCCTGAGGCCGACCTGCCCTGAGTCCCCGCCGTCGCGCGGCTTAGTGGCGTCTCCTTGCAGCCTGTCGTTGTCGGTGGCGCCATGGTCTTCTGTCTGTCGAGCGAGGAGTCGCGCCGCCCGCTGCGAAGCAACATGGTCCACTTCCAAGCCTCGGAAGTCCAGCAGCTGCTACACAACAAGTTCGTGGTCATCTTGGGGGACTCTAGTGAGTGTCTCTCCTAGGATGACGCTTCCAGTCCCACACCTTGCACCCTGTTCAGTGTGTCTGGATCATTTGTCTCCATCTCACATCTGTCTGTCTGCTAGTCTGTTTTCAACCAGTAGGTATTCTCTCTTTTTTTTTTTTTTTTTTTTTTTTTTGAGACAGAGCCTTGCTTTGTCCCCCAGGCTGGAGTGCAGTGGCCGAATCTCAGCTCACTGCAACCTCCGCCTCCCAGGTTCAAGCGATTCTCCTGCCTCAGTCTCCCAAGTAGCTGGGACCACAGGTGCCCTCTACCATGCCCAGCTAATTTTTTGTATTTTTAGTAGAGACGGGGTTTCACTGTGTTAGCCAGGATGGTTTTGATCTGACCTCGTGATCTGCCTGTGTCGGCCTCCCAGTGTTGGGATTACAGGCGTGAGCCACTGCGCCCAGCCAGGTTTTTTCTTTTTGTGTCCCGCACATCTTCCACAGGTGTCCTGACAGGTATAATAACCTGCACGCTTGTTAGCCCATCCTTGCTCAGCGTTTCTCGCCGGGACACTCCCCCCCTCCCCCATAATTTCCGTCATGAAACCGTTGCATTGTGTAGTGTGTCTTGAGCAACTTAATTTCTGCCAGGTGATCTTGGGTCATTGTATACTGCTGGCCAGAAGGCACACAGAACAGAGGCAATGCCAGGACTTTTTAACCTCATCTTTTCTCCTGCCTCTAAGTAAACACTCCATGGAGCTGGTGTTGGGCAGCTCAGCCCTGGGAAGATGGGGTCCTGGACTTGGAAGGAGCTGGGGCAGGGTGAGGTCTGCCTCAGCCTTGGGATCTCTGTCTCCCCGCAGTTCAGCGGGCTGTGTACAAGGACCTGGTGCTCTTGCTCCAGAAAGACTCACTGCTCACAGCTGCCCAGCTGAAAGCCAAGGTGAGGGAAGCTTGGTGGCCATGTCAGTGGTGGGTGGGCACAGACCCTGGCCTGGCAGGGTTCTCCTCCCTGGCATGGGTCTGACCAGTAGGGTTGGGGGGCGGGTAGGGGGAGCTGAGCTTTGAACAGGACCAGCTGGTGGCTGGGGGCCAGCTGGGCGAGCTACACAACGGGACACAGTACCGTGAGGTCCGCCAGTTCTGCTCAGGCTCTGGCCACCACCTTGTGCGCTTCTACTTCCTCACTCGTGTTTACTCCGAGTACCTTGAGGATGTTCTGGAAGAGCTGACGTATGGACCTGCCCCGGACCTGGTGATCATCAACTCCTGCCTCTGGGATCTCTCCAGGTTGGGGCGAGGGAAAGGGAAATACCGGTTGGGGCTGGAAGTATGGCTCGGAGGCAGTCCACCTCTGTGCTCTTGCCCACTCTGTGTGTCACCCAACAGATATGGTCGCTGCTCAATGGCGAGCTACCGGGAGAACCTGCAGCGGGTGTTTGTGCGCATGGACCAAGTGTTGCCAGACTCTTGCCTGCTGGTGTGGAACATGGCGATGCCCCTGGGGGAGCGTATCACTGGGGGTTTTCTCCTGCCAGAGGCAAGTGACAGGCCCATCAGGACAAGAGATGGGACAACAGGCTGGTAGATAGGACACATTGATTTCCGACCCTGCTTCATTCTGTGGCGCTTAGAGGCTGCACTTTCTCACTCAGCTCCAGCCCCTGGCAGGCTCCCTGCGGCGGGATGTGGTTGAAGGGAATTTCTACAGTGCTACGCTGGCTGGGGACCACTGCTTCGATGTCCTAGACCTCCACTTCCATTTCCGGCACGCGGTACAACACCGTCATCGGGATGGTGTCCACTGGGACCAGCATGCGCACCGCCACCTCTCACACCTGCTTCTGACCCACGTGGCTGACGCCTGGGGCGTGGAGCTGCCCAAGCGTGACTATCCCCCTGGTGAGCCCTACCATAAGTGGGGGGGTAGTGATGCGCTGGGGCCCTCAGAGCACAGGGCTCAGAAACAGAATGGGACAGAGCCACTCAAGGGAAGGTAGAGGTCCCTTTAAGGACTGCTGTGGCTCCTGTTTGCTCTCCTTCCTCAACCCCTTAGGAGGGTTAGATTGTCGGAGCAATATTCTTATCCAAGTTTTCTACAGTCTGGCTGTGTAGTTCCTTCTGTGTGCATAAAGGAGCTTATACAGGTATTGACCACATAAGACAGCATGTTCCAAGAGTCCTACCCAGCAGATGAACAGAAAATAAATGGGACACAGATGTGAAGGGTGAAAAGACAGGGAGGAAGGGCCATCCTCCTCAGGATGATTGGCAGTGTGGCAGAAGCAAGGAAGCTCATCAGCTGGGGGGCAGGGGTGCAGCCAACTGGCAGGGTGTGGAATAGGGATGTTGCATCGAGAAGGCCAGCCTTATGGAATTGGGCTTAATGGACAGTATTCCATAGGCTTCCTAGTTCAGTCTCAGTCCAAGTGTGACTGGTGCAGCTTGGTGTAGCTCTCCTCTGTTCCCTTCTCAGGGTCATTGGTGGTGGCTTCTGAGGACCCCACTCCTCCTGCTTGTTTTGAGGCACTGCTCCTCATCACATCTCAACTGTAACACTCTGCTGTAGAACCTCTGTTTCCATGTCAACATCCCAGTCCCTGCATGCACGCAAAGGGGGCACCATGGCTGATTGTCTCCATGGCTGCTTCTCTGCATCATGTCCTTAAAAGAGCAAGCTTTCTGCTGCACTAGTTGATGACTCACCCCTTTCAGCCCCAGTGTCTAGCACAATTGCCCTGTACACGGTATCAACAGAATAGTATTTGTTGAATGGGAGGCACGAGTCACATTAGAAGGCTGTTTATACAAGAGGATGTGGGGGCACAGAGAGTCCAGGAATATCATAGAGACATCTGTAGCACGTGATAGCCAGGAGTTGGAGCATCAGGGAGGTGAATTCGGATTTTGGTTAAGCATCCCAGTTTTCTTGTTTCGATGTGAGGATTGATCCCCAGCAAATGAAGGGATGTTCTAAAGGTTGTAAGGCTAGTTGTGATGGCTTAGGCCTTTGAAATCCAATTTGGAGCTATAGAAGTTAGGGCCGTGAAAAGGGAGAGTTGATTTGGGGGTGGGAGGATGGGTCATTGAGTTTGGTCAGGGCAGATTTATTTGAGGTACTGTGAAAATACAGAGTAGGTTTGCAGTCAGTGGTACCCAGCAGAGAGATGAAAACTGAGGGCACAACAGGAATGGTGTTCATACTTTGGATTGGCAAGAAAGAGGGGCTGTGGTAGAAACAAAAGGAGATGAGGGTAGGGGCACTTTTAGGAAGGACTGAGGCTTTTGGCAATGTCACATGACTGTTGAGAAGGAGGGAACTTGTTAGTAAGTGGTTATATTTAATAGGAGAAGTGTTGAGGGCATGGGTTTGGATTAAAAGAGGCAGTGAGCAATTCAGGAGGAAATGGAAATTGGGCAAAACATTCGTTTTGGAAGTTTGGATGGTAAAGGGGAGTAGTTGGGGAAGGGAGTAACAGGATCTTTATGTTTGGCTTATTTATTGGTCTGTAGGGAGGAGGTGGGAGAGGAAAAAGCTAGATATAGGACCTGGGTAAACAAAGAAGGGTCTGGAGGGAAGTGAGGTTAGAACAAAAATAGGTCGGAGAGGTAAAAAATAAGGAACACACCTTGGGCTTGGCCTGAAATGAGAGGGAATTAGGAAAACTGGGTAGAGGGCAAGGGCGCTCCAGCCTGGTGGCTCTGCTCTTCAAGAGGAAGGAATAGAGCTTTAGAGGTGTGGAGAGCCAGAGTTCAGGGCAGCCTGGCTCCCAAGCCTTCCTAAAACAACCATCCCATTCCTAGACCCGTGGATCGAGGACTGGGCAGAGATGAATCATCCATTCCAGGGAAGCCATAGGCAGACCCCAGACTTCAGGAAGCATCGGGCCTTGTTCCCACCCCCACCTTCTCCTTTACCCCCTCCCATGCCTTTTCCCTACCCGCTTCCTCGGCCCTCTCCACCTTCCCTCTTCCCACTCCTGCCCCAGGATACCCCTTTTTTCCCAGGCCAGCCCTTCCCACCCCATGAATTCTTCAACCATAATCCAGTGGAAGACTTCTCGATGCCACCCCACTTAGGTAGGTGCCTCTGCAGCTCCACTACACCCTGTACCTTCCCTTACCCAGCCTCCTATGCCTAGATGAGCTCAGAGGAGTTGGGTAGCTCCTTGTGCCCCTAACACTGGGTTTGGTCACAGCAGCCCCTGAGTCTGAAACATCATCTGTAGGCTCATTAATCAGCTCACAGGTTGTCACTATTTCACTGTCTGAAGGTAGGGGAAGGGCTATCCCTGCTTTGCGATGGGGAAACAGAGGATCTCACCTGCAGGACAAGAGTTACCTGAAGGCAGAGCTGTACTCATTCTGGCCAGAAGCCTGTTCTGATAATGACTGGTTCTTTTGTAGGATGTGGCCCTGGAGTGAAGTTTGTGCCTGGCCCCCTGCCACCTCCAATCCCTGGCCCTAGTCCCCATGGTCAGCACTGGGGCCCAGTGGTCCACCGGGGGATGCCACGCTGTGTTCCTAACAGCCCCTACCATGTGCCAAGAATGGGGGGACCCTGCAGGCAGCGGCTCAGACACTCAGAGAGACTGATCCACACATACAAACTGGACAGATGGCCTACTGCCCATTCGGGGACATGGCCTGGGTAGACTGGATCTTGGGCTGGGACTGGATGTGCCAATGGCCCAACAGGGCCTGCCTGGCACCTCAGGTACTGGGCTAGGGTGTCTGCTATGCCTGGTATTGTTCTTGTCCATTGCTGTCACCAATAAAGGCATGGAAGAACAGAGTGACAGATTCCTGTGTGAAGTGGGTATCCCAAACTATGATCTTAAGAACTGGGGAGGTTGCCTCTGGGCTCTGTCCGACATTGGGCCTTTGACCTCACACTATTTAGAAATCATTGAATGTGTATTCCTGTCTCATACTTATTTCCAACCTCACCAGAACATGTGTATTTAACAAAGATCCTGGAGAGGGTCCCCTATTGTCAGCATCTCTTTGGGATTGGGGAAGAATCAAGGACTGAGTGGAAACTTTCAATATTTTGTACAGCATTTTGGATCTGGCTACTTCTTACCTATACCTCCCAGTCTCATGCATTCATGTGTATATTCAGTATTCATCTACCCCTGGAGATAGGAAGATTCATTATGTTACCTTGCTTAATTATTGACTCATAATGGACACACAATAAGTGGTTGGAATTAAACCAGATGCCCCCAAGCGAGAGACCCATTCAAAACTTATAATGTGATTGATGATGAGAGTGGAGGGAAAGAGAACACAGACCAACCTCTTTAGTGGTGGTGGTAAGACAGAAAAGGAGCTGAGGGAGACAGAATCCAAGGTGGGTGCTGGGATAGGGGTGGTGGTAGAGAGGCTATTTTAAGCTCCATGCAGAAGTTAAAAGCAGGGAGGTAGGATTTCAGTTTTAACAGGTAGTCTTGATCTGAGCTTCATGACCCTACAAAGAACATCAGTAGTGGAGTATGAGCTAAAATGTGAGGGATGGAGCATAGCAGTGGACTGATAAATGATGTGAGGGAAGAAATAAAAGGTAGCATGAAGACTCCGTAAATAATTTTGAAGTAGAATGATTGGAAGAGAAGGATGCAGAATTCTTGGTGTTAGCTTCCGTTACTTATGAATGAAATTTTACTTTGTTAAAGGACATAACATTTCACACAAAAGGAAATAGAAATAGCAGACCAGAAAAGTGTTGATCCTTGGTAGCCATCTACTAGACTAAATGCAAATTAAGGGAAGCTAATAAATCAACACACACTGGTGCTGGAAATTAACCAGACCTTTATTAAGTTACAGACAAGGTGACTTAATAAAACCCTTTAGAGGAACCAAATGAGACAATGTGCAAAAGCATCAGCACAGTCCCTGAAACTTTTAAGTTCAGTTTTCCCAGTATAAACAAAAAGGAGAAGGGACATAGATAAGTTTTTTTTTTTTTTTTTGAGACGGAGTCTCCCGTTTTCGCCCAGGCTAGGGTGCAGTGGCACGATCTTGGTACACTGCAACTTCTGCCTCCTGGGTTCAAGCGATTGTCCTATCTGCCTCCTGAGTAGCTGGAATTACAGACACGCGCCACCACGTCTGGCTAATTTTTGTATTTTTAGTAGAGACAGGGTTTCACGATGTTGGCCAGGCTGGTCTTGGACTCCTGACCTCAGGTGATTCACCTGCCTTGGCCTCCCAAAGTGCTGGGATTATAGGCGTGAGCCACTGTGCCTGGCCTAGATAAGATTTTTAATCACTTATTGCAACATTCGATTTTTAAAATTTATTTTTTCACTTTTTTTTTTAATGTAAAGACAAGGTCTTGATATGTTGCCCAGACTGGTCTTGAACTCCTAACCTCAAGCAATCTTCCCTCTTTGGCTTCCCAAAGTGCTGGGACAACAGATGTGAGCCACTGTGCCCAGCCCCCAAATTAACTTTTTTCTTTTCTTTAACAAAAAACTCATCTGTGGAGCAACCCTCTTCAGCTGTATCCAGTTTGTCCAATTCCTTGTCACTCTGCCTTTCCTTCTCAAAACGCTTTTCTCTCTTCAGACATCTTTGTACCTGTGATTCTGGGGCTTCCTGGTGTTGCTGGAGAAAACTACACCTGGATTGATTTGCAGGAAAAAATAATGAGTTACGCAGCCTCAGTGAGATCTCTGTGGTTTTCCATCCTGTTCTCCAGGAATCCTGTCACCTTCCCTACTGAGCCTAGCCAAGGCCTTTTCACTTGCTTCAAGCCCCATCTCAGTTCTGGATCTTTCACTCTATGAGAAACCTGCAGATTCTTCAAATGAGCTCAATATCCCCTTCATTCTACTGCTATATATATATTTTATAAGTATACATACATAGATGTATATACATATGTATATATACATACATACATATATATACATCTATGTATGTATATATACATGCATATATATACATCTATGTATGTATATATACATACATGGATGTATATACATATGTATATATGTATATATATGTATGTGTATATATACATATATATACACATATGTATATACATGTATGTATGTATACTTATAAAATATATATATATAGCAGTAGAATGAAGGGGATATGTACATACATATATGTACATATATATGTGTGTATGTAGACATATATGTACATATATATGTGTCTCCCTCTGTGTGTGTGTGTGTGTGTATATGTATATATACATAGAGAGAGAGAGGGAGAGAGAGAGAGGGAGAAAGAGTCTCTGTTTTCCAGGCTGGTACCATCACAGCTCACTGCAACCCTCACCTCCTGGGCTCAAGTGATCGTCAAACCTCAGCCTCCCAAGCAGCTGGGACCACAGGCACATGCCACCATGCCCAACTTATTGATTGATTGATTGACTGATTGATTGGTAGAGATGGGGTTTCACTATGTTGCCCAGGCTGTTCACGAACTCCTGGGCTCAGGTGATCATGCCTCAGCCTCCCAAAGTGCTAGGATTATAGGCGTGAGCAACCATGCCTGGCCCTACCTCCATATTTTAAATTTCTATCTCATTTTGCTATGTGGCTGGCATGGCCCACAGTGAGGTTTCATAACCTTTACTACAATGTCCCAACACCTTTGTCCTGAAAAATGTATTACATTCCTTTAAAGTTTGTGGAAATATGACAGTATTAACGGTCGTGGTGGCGCATGCCTATAATCCCGGCTACTCGGGAGGCTGAGGCAGGAAAATCACTTGAACCCAGGAGGCAGAGGTTGCAGTGAGCTGAGATCATGCCATTGCACTCCAGCCTGGGCAACAAGAGCGAAACTCCGTCTCAAGAAACAAAACAAAACAAAACAAAACTGTGGAAATAGCTTATCGCTTTAAACTTGAAATTTATCGTAATAATTGAATAAAGGAGGTAACTTAGTTTGTTGTTATATGAGCATATGGGACAAGACACTTAAAAATTTGACTCCTCTATTGTAGATTTTATTCAGTCATGACTGGGAAGCAAGAAACTTACAAATAGTCTTATATGAGTCATCACTTACATTTAAATTGTTTCCTGTTTTTTTTTTTTTTTTTTTGAAATGTGGAAATAATGGAAATCTTAAGTTGCCCTGGTATGTAAGCCCACTCTTTGCTAGTTAAGCAAGAGAGAACTCAAACTTCATTGTCTCAAAAACCATTCATATTTGACCATTGACAAATCATGTAATAAGACAGTCTTACATTGACTTCCTCTCATTCGTGGAATCGGTTTTAAAGTATGGACTCTGTATCCATTCCTTTGCCATACCAAGATATTCCTGAAAGGAGTAAAAGATGCATGAGCATTTCAGTTGTGATGTCAGCACTTATTTTCCAGGAAAAAAAATTATCTTTAAGAAAAGTAAAACTTTGGCCAGGCGTGGTGGCTCATACCTATAATCCCAGCACTTTGGGAGGCCAAGGCAGGTGGATCATCTGAGGTCAGGTGTTCGAGACCAGCCTGACCACCATGGTGAAACCTCATCTCTACTAAAAATACAAAAATTGGCCAGGCGTGGTGGTACATACCTGTAATCTCAGCTACTTGGGAGGCTGAGGTAGAAGAATTGCTTGAACCCGAGAGGCGGAGGTTGCAGTGAGCCAAGATCATGCCACTGTACTGCAGCCTGGGCAACAAGATTGGAACTCTGTCTCAACAAAAATAAATAAATAAATAAAATTTAAAAAGTAAAATAGCCAAGCATGGTGGCGCACACCTGTAATCCCAGCTACTCCAGAAGCTGAGGCAGGAGAATTGCTTGAACCTGAGAGGCAGAGGTTGCAGTGAGCCGAGATCACACCACTGCACTCCAGCCTGGAGAACAGAGCGAGACTCCGTCTGAAAAAAAAAAGAAAAGAAAAGAAGAGTAAAACTTGGCCAGGTGCAGTAGCTCACACCTGTAATGCCAGCACTTTTGGAGGCCAAGGCTGGTGGATCACTTAAGGTCAGGAGCTCAAGACCAACCTGGCCAACATGGTGAAACTCCATTTCTACTACAAATAGAAAAATTAGCCAGGCATGGTGGTGCACGCCTGTAATCCCAGCTACTCAGGAGGCTGAGGGAGGAGAATCACTTGAACCCAGGAGGTGGAGGTTGCAGTGAGCCAAGATCACACTCCTTCACTCCAGCCTGGGCAACAGAGCAAGACTCCATCCCGGAAAAGTAAAACTCAATTTTTTTTTCCAAAATATTTTATCTAAATGGAAGTTTTGGCCAGGTTCAGCTGCTTACACCCAGCACTTTGGGAGGCCGAGGTGGGTGGATTCCATGAGGTCAGGAGTTCAAGACTGTCCTGGCCAACATGGTGAGACCTCGTCTCTACTAAAAATACAAAAATTAGCCAGGTATAGTGGTGGGTGCCTGTAATCCCAGCTACCTGGGAGGCTGAGGCAGGAGAAATCGCTTGAACCCAGGAGGCAGAGGTTGCCATGAACCAAGATCACATCCCTGCACTCCAGTATGGGCAACAAGAGTGAAACTCCATCTCAAAAATAAATAAATAAATAAATAATGAATTTAAAAACCTGGAAGTTTCTCAGCAAAAGTAGGTAACTTGCCTTCTGTTGCATTACCCAGTTTCCTGCATAGGTTTTGTGTTCAATATAGTATTTAAGTACCTCTAAACAGGTACATCAGTGAAAGATGAACTCTAATTGCAAGGAAATGAGCCTGTTTTTTTTTTTTTAAAAAAAAACCCTGCTTGGCCAGGTGTGGTAGCTGATACCTGTAAACTCAGTGCTTTGGAAGGCTGAGGTGGGAGGATCACTTGAAGGCAGAAGTTTGAGACCAGTCTGGGCTATAAAGTGACACCCTCTACCCACCCCTGACTCTACAAAAAATAAAAAATAAATTCGCTGGGTGTAGTGGGGAATGTCTATAGTCCCAGCTACAGGGGAGACTGAGGCAGGAGGATCACTTGAGCCCAGAAGTTTGAGGCTACAGTGAGCCATGATTGCACCACTGCACTCCAGCCTGGCTGACAAAATGAGACCCTGTCTCTAAAAAACAAAACAAAAAGCTGCTTTATTGAAGTGGGATTGACATGCAATAAACTTCACATACAAGTTGCTATGTATACATCTATGAAATCATCACAATCAAGATAATGAAATTTATTCTTGTACCTCTTTATAATTCCTCCCTCTCATTCCTCCCCACAGCTTCCTCACATCCCCCTGCTCCTGTCCCCAAGCAATCATGGGTATTTATTTGCTTTCTGTTACTATAGATCAGTTTGTATTTTCTAGAATTTTATAATGGATGGTAACCTTTATAAAATTCAATAGGTACCTTTCTTTCTTCCTTTTTTAAAATTTTACTTTAAGTTCCAGGATACAAGTGCAGAACATGTAGGTTTGTTACCTAGGTATACATGTGCCATTGTGGTTTGCTGCACCTATCAAGCTGTCATCTAGGTTTTAAGCCCTGCATGCATGAGCTATTTGTCCTAACGCTCTCCCTCCCCTTGCCCCCCTACCCCCTGACTGGCCCTGGTGTGTGTGGTTCCCCTCCCTGTGTCCATGTGTTCTCACTGTTCAATGCCCACTTATGGGTACTCTTTTTTTCATCTGGCATCTTTCACTCATCTTAATGAATGGAATTAATGGAATAACTGAAAATTCATCTATGTTGTATCAACAATTTATTCCTTTTTATAACTGAGTAGTATTCAGTTGTATGGATATATCAACATTTATCTATTCACCTATTGATGGACATTTGAGTTATTTTCAGTTTTTGACTATTATAAGTAAAGCTGCTATGACATTTATATACAAGTCTTTGTATGGAGATATGTTTTCATTTTAGGAGGGTAAATATCTAAGAATGAAATGGCTAGATTATATGGTAGGTGTATTTTTAACATTTTAAGAAACTACCAAACCATTTTTCAAAGTGGCTCTACAATTTTACATTCCCACCAACAAGGTATAAGAGTTGCAATTCCTCGGCCAGGCGTGGTGGCTCACGCCTGTAATCTGAGCACTTTGGAGGCCAAGGCAGGCGGATCACCTGAGGTCGGGAGTTCAAGACCAGCCTGACCAACATGGTGAAACCCCATCTTTTAAAAAAAAATAAAAATAAAAAAAATTTAAAAAAAGAGATGCAATTCCTCCACATCTTTGCCAGCACTTGGTCTGATTAGTCTTTTTCATATTACCCATTCCAATAGATGGGTAGTGGTATCTCCCTTATGGTTTTAAATCACATTTTTCTAATGACAAATGATGTTGAACATCTTTTCATGTGCTTATTTTTCATCTATATCTCTTCTTCTGTTAAGTGTTTTTTCACATTTTTCACCCTCTTTCCTTTGTCCCCCTTTTTATGTATTAGACTTTGAGAGTTCTTTATTCTGGATACAAGTCTTTTATCAGATATGATCTGAAAATACTTTCTTCAAGTCTGTGGCATGTCTTCTTTTTTTCTTAACAGTGTATTTTCAGTAACAGAAGTTTTTAATTTTGACACAGTACAGTTAATCAAATTTTTATTTTGTGGATTGTGCTTTTGGTGTCATATCTAAGAAATCTGCCTAATCCAAGGTGACAACGATTTTTTTTCTGTTTCCTCTTAGGTTTATAGTTTTTGTTTTCACATTTAGGTCTATGATCAAATTTGAGTTAATTTTTGTTTATGGTGTAAGGTATAATTTGAAATTCATTTTCTATGAATATACACTGGTTCAGCACCATTGGCTGAAGACTGTTCTTTCTCCACTAAATTACCTTTGAACCTGCATTGAGACTCACTTGTTCATATACATGTGGCTCTAATTCTGGACTCTACTCTGTTCCACCGGTCTATTTGTCTGTCTTTCGTTTATTTATTTATTTTTTTTGAGATGGAGTTTCACTCTTGTTGTCCAGGCTAGAGTGCAATGGCACGATCTCAGCCGACTGCAACCTCTGCCTCCCAGGTTCAAGCGATTCTCCAGCCTCAGCCTCCCGAGTAGCTGGGATTACAGGCATGCGCCATCATGCCTGGCTAATTTTGTATTTTTAGTAGAGATGGGGTTTCACCATGTTAGTCAGGCTGGGGGTCTTGAACTCCCGACCTCAGGTGATCTATTTTCCTTGGCCTCCCAAAGTGCTGGGATTACAGGCGTAAGCCACCAAGCCCGGCCCTATTTGTCAGTCTATATACCAACACCACACTCTCTTGACTATAGCTTTATGAAATCTTGAAAAGTGTTAGTCCTTCAACTTTGTTCTTTTTTTTTTTTTGAGATGGAGTTTCCCTCTTGTCGCCTAGGCTGGAGTGCAATGTCGTGATCTCGACTCACTGTAACCTCTGCCTCCTGGGTTCAAGCGATTCTCCTGCCTTAGCCCCTCGAGTAGCGAGATTACAGGCATGAGACACTATACCCGGGTAATTTTTGTATTTTTAGTAAAGATGGGTTTCACCATCTTGGCCAGGCTGATCTTGAACTCCTGACCTCCTCTGAGGTGATCTACCTGCCTCGGTCTCCCAAAGTGCTGGGATTACAGGCATGAGCCACTGTGCCCAGCCTCAACTTTGTTCTTTATCAAAGTTATTTTGGCTATTCTAAGTCCTTTACATTTCCATATAAGTTTTAAAATGAGTTTGTTAATTCCTATAAAAATACTGGGATTCAGGAGGTGGAAGTTGCGGTGAGCCGAGATCGCGCCATTGCACTCCAGCCTGGGTAATAAGAGCGAAACTCTGTCACAAGAAAAAAAAAAAAAAGCTGGGATTTTGATTGTGATTGTATTGAATATATGGATAAATTGGGGGAAATTCACATCTTAATAATATGTCTGACTCATATCTGACCCCATGCACAAAGTATTGCCTCCTGGGTTGAAGTGATTCCTCTGCCTCAGCCTCCCAACTACCTGGAACTACAGTCACGTGCCATCATGCCCAGCTAATTTTTGTATTTTTAGTAGAGATGGGGTTTCACCATATAGGCCAGGTTGTTCTCAAACTCCTGACCTCGTGATCAACCCGCATTGGCCCCCACAAAGTGTTGGGATTACAGGCGTGAGCCACTGCGCCCGACCTTATTTAGGTCTTATTATTTTCTCAGCAGTATTTTGTAGCTATCAGTGTACAGGTCTTTCACATCTTTTGTCAGATTTACCCCTAAGTTCTTCATATTTTTCTGTTCTTGGAAGTAGTATTTTTAAATTTTTTTCTATTCTGATTGTTCATTGCAAGTGCAATTGATTTTTGCATATTGACCTTATATCACAATCATAACCATGTACATGTATTAAGTACCTTGTTAAATTCACTTCATTCTAGTAACTTTTTAAATAGATTTCTTTGGATTTTCTACATAGATGATCCTTTTATCTTCCAATAAAGACAGTTTTACTTACTGCTTTCCAATCTGTATGCCTTTTATTTATATTTCTTGTGTAATTGCAGTGGCTAGGACATTTACTATAACACTGAATAGAAGTAGTGAGAATGGACGTTCTTGTTTCTGATCTTAGGTGGAAAGTATTCAGTTTTTCCACCATGAAGTAGCTGATACTACTACCGTGATACTAGCTGCAAGTTTTTCATGGATGCCTTCCATCAAGTTGAGAGTATTTCCATTTATTCCTAGTTTGCTGAGAGCTTTTATCAGGAATAGATGTTGTATTTTGTCAAATGCCTTCTCTCTATTGAAATGATCATATGGGTTTTTTTTTTTAGTTTGATAATTGGGTGAATTACATCTATTGTTTTTTGGATGTTAAACCAAACTTGCATTCCTGGTTTTTTTGTGAGATTGTATAGTATTTCCTTTTCATCTAAGGAATCACCCAAGCAAAACTGAAAATGAGAAGCAGAAATGCAAATAACATGTCTGATGAAACTTTGGAGAGCAGAAACTCCAAACAAATTAGGTGGACAGGTTGCAAAACAGCAGTGGAAATTGATATGAATTGATATAAACACTTTGGAGATTATTGGGCAACATTTAGTAAAGTTGAACATTTTCATACTTTATGACCCAATAATTCCAGTGCAAAAGAAATTAGTGACTCTGTCCACCAAAAGACTTAAAATTATTCATAGATGTTTCATTGATAGCCAAAACCTGGAAATAACCCAAATGTTCATCAACAAGAGAATGGATAAATTATTGTCCTTTTGTACAGTGGGATAGTACCCACTAATAAAAAAAGAACAAACTGGCCAGCCACCATGGCTCACGTCTGTAATCCCACCACTTTGGGAAGCTGAGGCAGGTGGATTGCTTGAGTTCAGGGATTTGAAACCAGCCTGGGCAACATGGCAAAACCCCATCTCTACAACAACAACAACAACAACAAAATACAAAAAATTAGCTGGGCGTGGTGATGGGTGCCTGTGTTCCCAGCTACTTGGGAGGCTGAGGCAGGAGAACCGCTTGAAATCGGGAGGCAGAGGTTGCAGTGTGCTAAGATCACATCACTATACTCCAGCCTGGGTGACAGAGAGAGACTCCATCTCAAACAAATAAAACAGCCATAAAAGCAGTTCAGTAAAAGAAACAAAAATGTAATTCACTGAATAAACAGAATACAGATTAGTCCTCATAATAGATATACAAAAAGCAATTTTATAATTCAACGTCCATTCTTGACCAAAATTGTAAGTAAACTAGGTCTTGAAAGGAATTTCTTTAACTGGATAAAAGTTAGCTACCAGAAGTCTACAACAATCTACATAATTCTTAATGGTGGAAACCCAGAAGCAAGCGGTTCCTTTCAAATCAATATCAAGTCAAAGATATCTGCCAACAGTAGTTCTATTTGCCATTGTCTGGGAATCCCAGCTTGCACTGTAAGATGAGGAGCACACAGGAAGAGGCCCTAGCCTGATAACATCTGTCTTTTAGATTGATGTGGTCTCTCAGTTTAGAGAGGTTCATAACTTTCATACATGTTACAAATATTTTACCAGGATAGGATATCACATATTAATTTTAAAACCTGGTATTTTGAGGGTAAGACATTTGAAGACACAACCTGGAAAATATGACAGAACCAACAGATATTAAATCAAGTTCTTTTAAGATGGAAAATATTTTCAAGGTAGGGAATTGTCACCTCAGAGTGACCCAAGTCTTTCAGCAAACCCCAAAACCTCTGAAATTAACCTGTGTCCACAGCTGTGCTTGCTTCCAAAAACGGAGGCTGGAAGCCAGTAACCACAAAGGAGCCACAAAATGAGAAGAGAGCTCAGCAGTGCTACCCTGAATCCTTGCCTCATTACCATATTGAAATCTCCACGCAGGGTTGGGAGAGGTGCACCTTGCCAGGGCACATATAGGGCTGGGGTGAAGGAGAGACTGAACACAATCCAGTTCTCCTTGGAAAGCCCTACCTTTCCAGGAATCCCCACCCTCAGTCTCTACCTACCTGCCCTAAGACATCTTACAAACCCCTTTCACCCTACTCCCAACTCCCCAAGAAGGTGTTTTGAGCACAAGCTCCCCTTCTCCATTCCTTGATCAACCGTAAAGTTTCTGCTCTGCTTAACTGAACCTGGTCTCATTCTGTTGGCATGAACGGCATCAAGCAGGGAAAAAAACCCACTGGGATCAAAGACCCCCTTGAGTTGAGGGTCGGTAACAAAATCAGTACAAAGAATGCAAATATGAGCTCCAGAATATAGATGAAAATGCTCAGCAGAAAAAAACAGAAACAAACCAAAAAACTTGTCCAAAGGTGGCTGCAATCAGACCCTGTTCGATCCTTACAAATGCCAGCTCTTTACCTCTGGGACATTGGATAATATCGGGCGGGAGCTGTGCCAGGAGTCGGAGTCCCAGGTCAGTCGGTTGTTATCGGGCTGTTCCTTCTCCAGGGTTCTCAGGAACTCTGCCATCGTTGCCTCTGGGTCTCTGGTGAGGAGGAGTGGGGACAGGCCGGAGATTTGGGGCAAGGGGTGAGAGTCAACGAAGCTGCCACTGTGATGACAGTGGGCCTGAGATTCCTCTTCTTACCCTCACGACCCGCCCCGAGTGCTGTTGTCTTAGCCTGTGGGACACCCCTCCCCCAAGTCCCTTCCTACCTCCCACCCCCGCCAAGCCCTCCCCCTCGTTGCCAGAGCCAGAGGGCTCGCCCTGGGCCGTCGGTACCCAGTCCGCGTGTGGCGAGTCCGGGGAAATCGACGCTTCAGGGCCGCCAGCACATTCCCGGTGTGGATGCCCACGGCCCTCTCACCCGGGCCAGGCTTGGGACTTCTCTCCCAGCCTCAGACCCTCCTCTGTCAGCCTCTGCCCGAAGGTCATCGCTCCGGCCTCGGCCCCCCTCCAGCCGTCGCCCTCACCCCTCTCCGGAAGCCCGGGCCTGGGGGAGAGCAGTGCCCTCGGTGCTCCGCACCCCGCGGCCGGCCTTCATTGTCCTCGCGGGGTCCCCACCGCAGGGGATCACCCACCGCGCCTTCCCCCACCTCAGAGTAGCTGCTACCTGACCAACTACTGGTCTTCTCCATGTGCCCTGCCCGAAGTGGCCCCTTCCCTCCCGGCGCGTCCGTGACCGCGGCCTCAGTGCCCCTGTCCCTGCCCCCGGGCCTTGGGCGTCTCGCGCGCGCTGCACAGGAGTCCTCCTCCTCCCTGACGACCCTGTCTCCTCCCTCCTTCCTTCCCCGTGGCCAGCTGCCGCTCCCCCGACCCCCAGCTTCGCTCAACCTCTCCTAGCTTCCCCCTTTCTCTGCACCCGCGAGTCCGAAGGCGAGCACCCCCTTTACGGTTTCCTGCAGCTGGCCCTTGGAGGTTCCTGGGTGTTGCACGGCTTCCTTCTTTCGGGGACCCCTCTCCTTCCGTGAGTGGCCACTGACGCCCCATCTCTTGAAGGGGCCCCTCAGCAGCTTGCACCCCCTGATGTCGCCTTCCCTGTTCCTTGGGGAGGAGGGAAACCCTATTGCGCACCCCCACCCATCCTCCAGCACAAATGTGCACCGCTGTGGATCCCCTCTCTCCTTAGACGCAAGGCCCCTCTCGCTGTCACCGCCTCCGCTCCGGTTCCTCATGCTCTCCTTGACCTTATTTTTCCGGCCAGGCCGAAGTGGTTGCCGGATCCCCGGCCCACAGTCCAGTCCCACGAGAGCGGGCTGCGGGGTGCAGTCGGGGAGGGCCGGCAAAGACATCCACCCAGCAGCCCAGGTCACATACAGGCCAATAGGAAGGCTCGCCCTTCTTGGCTCAAACCAGAATGGCTTAGCACTCCATCATTTCAACATGCTCATTCTCCCCAGACTTGCATTTTTAAGGCTTTTAACTCTAAATGGACGAGTTTTTCTACTTTTAAAGGAATTTCAGGAATGACATTGATGGTATCACCTTTTGCCTCTGCAAAGTCTCTAGCTTTATTGCCTGTTATCTCTATGCCCCACTCCCATTTGCCTGCCCCTGGAGTTGTCCATTCCATTCTGTTTATCTTTCATTTTTATGTTCTCGCCAAAAAGTGTCTTGTTTTGCTGAAATGCTTTTTAAATTTGTGTAAAAGGAATTCTCATTCCATTTCTTTTTCAATGCTAAGATTTTAAGATTGGTCTATGTACCTTCTGCCCCTTCTAACTGCTGCCTCCTTTCTAGAGGGCCCATCTGCCTTGTTTTACCCTTCCCTTTACCTACCCTGCTCCCACTAGTAACAGTGCAATAGGCATTCTCATAATACCCTCTTATGCTTCGCTTCTCAAACAGGGTGCAATGTACCACCTGGGAATCTTGTTAAAATGCAGGCTCTTGGCCTGGCACCATGGCTAATGCCTGTAATCCCAGCACTTTGGGAGGCTGAGGCGGGCGGATCACCTGAGGTCAGGAATTCAAGACCAGCCTGGCCAACATGGCGAAACCCTGTCTCTACTAAAAATACAAAAATTAGCCAAACGCGTTGGCGGGTGCCTGTAATCCCAGCTACTCAGGAGGCTGAGGCAGGAGAATCGCTTGAACCTGGGAGGCAGAGCGCAGTGAACCAAGATTGCGCCACTTCAATCCCACCTGGACAACAGAGTGAGACTCTGTCTCAAAAAAAAAAAAAAAAAGAAAAGAAAAATGCAGGCTCTGATTCAGCCAGTCTGGAGCAGGGCCTGAGACTGCATTTCCAACTAGTTTCTGTGGCCAGGCACAGTGGCTCATGCCTGTAATCTCAGCACTTTGGGAGGCCGAGGCGGGCGGACCACCTGAGGTCAGGAGTTCAAGTCCAACTAGCTTCTAGGTGATGTCTGTGTTGCTGATTCTGGGACCACATTTTGGGGAGCAAGACTTTTATAGACCTCTGTGAAAATTCATTCTGGGGTTCTGGGTCCTAG